>JALBZD010001029.1:0-11810 GCA_038050675.1 Globisporangium cylindrosporum | reverse complement strand
AGTTGTGGTCCGCGCGAAGTGAAGCTGCGTTTATCACAAATGACAGGTTTTCGAAAATCAAAGTTGCGGGTCACTTTTATGCATGTATGGAAAGCAAACGTGAGGTTTTATTAGTTAACAAGGTTTTCTGTTTGTATGAAAACATGGCTGTCCGGACTAACAAGTGTTTTACAGTATATACCAGAAGTATGTTCCCTAAAGCACACATATAAGTTTAAAGAAAGCGATTCCCCACCGAAGTTCAGACATAACGCCAGTCCTAGAAGCAGGTGCTGCTCAATTCACTTCATTACTCCTGAGATGCTGCGTTCTGGTGCCTCTCTATGCTCGCCAGCCGCTGCTTTACGCTTTGCGGCTCGCTAGGATTCTTATTTCCCCCTGGCCCCTCGCGTAATCGAGCACTGTGCGTCAGCAGCAGATGCTGATTCCTCTGTCGACACCGAAGTTGCGAGTGCTGTCCTTGGGTTCCGTGCTCCAGTATTTACCACTTTCAAGCGAGTGCCGATGACAAGGTAGAAATCAAAAGGGTCAGTGAACTCTGTAGTTGGCTAGTCTGGTAGCGGAAGTGAGAGCACAAAAGTGAGAGCACAAGCAAACGTGGGTAATAGCTAAGCGTACAGCATCAATGATCGCTGCATGCCAATGATTGAGAGATCCATCAGTTGACGAACGGTGGCAATCGACCAGAGTAAGAGCTATTTCAAGCACTTCCGCTCGCTAATACTCGAGTACTGTAGTAGTCTCTATGTGAGGTATCATTCACAGTATCTACAGTACACGAAAGCCAAACTTGCCACACCGAGCGAAAGTTCAGACAAAATGTAGAGACTGTGTCAGTCGAAGAAACAGGTGCTGGCAAGCCCATTTTTGTTATATTTTCCCTGACTTCTGCTGCCTGCCCACCAACTGCCTTTGGCTCCAAACGCAAACAATTGGACGCGCCGTGCTACGCGTGTGTCTCGTTCGTGGGCTTCTCATTCAGGCCACCCCTCGCGTAATCGAACGCTTCTGCGCCAACAGATCCCATCGACAGCCTAAGACCAAGAGAGAGAATATGTTATCAGTCAGTATTGCTTGGACTGCACAGACATCCGCTGGATATAGGCCAGACATCCTCGGACGCACATGTGTCTTGATCTCAACTGGGAATTTGCTTCAAGGTCATGCCGCCGGAACTGCACAGGGGTGATCGCTACAAAAGAGAAAATCCACAGAGACCACCAATTTATTACCTTCTTTTCAAGATCCAGGATGACCAGGTTCAAAGCAAACCCTGTCGTGCGCGAACGTGTCAAGCGCGTACACCTCAAATCACATTTCCCTCTTGCGTTTTCTGTTACAAATGTAAGTTGTGGTTTGGGTCGTGAGGTTTTTCTCGTCTGGATGTTGGGTTCAGTGCCGTCCGCACCAACAGTAGCACTGTAGGTGGACTTGCAAAGGTGGCGATGACGAATCTCCTAGTCCAATTGACGAGTTATACTCGGATAGGATTTCCGATTCCAAAATGTCAAATGAGACCTCCTGGCGATGGCTTTTCCGCTGGACACGGGAATGATTCAAAGCGGCACCACTGTCGTCATCCGACACTTGACGAGTGTCAAGTATTCTATGGGCTCTGCGGTACAAATGGGGGCTTGTTGGGCGACCACCAGCGTTTCAATCTTGCTGGGGACCAGAAGAGGAGATTGCTTTCGAGCTCAAAGCTTCAGTTTGGTGCAAATTGGTCCCGTCGGACTTGACTAATTCGTGAGGGGGGAGACAGACAAAGCAACGCGTCTGGTGTTGCCTGTGGCACTCTTTGACAACTGTCCCACAGTCACGAGCCTCCGATAACGGCGCGTGTGTGTGAGTGAGCTGATTTGACCGGCTATCACCAGTCAATCAAATGACATGGGTGGGAAATGGAGTGGCGGTCAACCGAAAATCGAACCTGGCTGGCGTGGTGGTTTTGACGCTGTCTCTGATGTCGAACGTGCGTGCATGCGCACTCCCTCACTCCAGGTTCAGTAGTGACTCGTATTGTACCCGGTCAGGAATATGTACCTCTGGGACTTTGGAATCCCAGGTACAGGCACCGCAGGTTGCCGATGGGGATATTAGGATGAACGCGAACTGTACAGTTGTGTAGCTCATCAAGTACGTGGAGGCGGTTGAGTTGTCGTAGCTTAACTATTCAAATAGAGCAAGTGCTACTGCGTGTGATATGATAAGAACAGTCAAGCAATTGCTGAACTGCTGGCTGGCTCACGCAGTACCAGTACGTCACACCACCGCGCTTGCGGATGATAAAAAGTCCAACCAGGCATTTGTTTTGACTCTGCCTCAGCAAGGCTATCCACTTTATCAATTTAAGAAATCTATCGATGCATGTCGGTGAGTAAACTTTGTGAAAATAGTCTTTGCTATAATAATCCAAGCTGAATGTCACACGAGTAGATATAAAAATACAGATTATATTACTACACGGATGGAGGTTTTGATCTTTGATGAACTTGTGCTGTCCTGTAATCTGCCACTGACGCTTGATGGCTTGATCATGCGCCATCACATGGCTCGGCTTCTACACATCCGACCCCCATCCCCATACAAGTGCGCCTCCCGGTCGTAAATATATCCATAACTATTTCAAAAATACCACACATAAACCGACCACAAACCACAGCATAGTTTGAGATCTTTCCGTTAATTCAGTATATTCACCTTCCTCAGTTGGAAATTGCTTATCTAGTTGATTACGCAGTTTGGGATAAGTTATTCTTTAGAGCACCACGAACGGCAAGAATCCCAACTATTTGGGATACAAACACCCGCAAATAAAGAAACAGGTCAGGTGACCTCCAGTCTCAAGACAACCAACCCCCTGTCCCTTGTCCCTCCCTCTCTCTTCATCGAATGCTCCTCAATCATCCGGCAGTCAGTCTGCGGTTGCACCTGATCCGCTCACTCACTCACTCACTCACTCACTTGCTCTATCCGCATCAGCCTCCCAGTCTGCCAGTCTCACTGTCCCAGTCATTCAACCATTCGACCGCTGCGAGGCACAACCCCCAGACACTTCCAGACAGACAAGAGTTGACAGCTGACAGGCTTGACTTGCACGCATGAAGTTCCCGACCGCGACGCCGCTGTTCCCGCCCGTGACGCTCAGCCCCCAGGAGTGCGCGCGCTACGAGCAGCTCGCCCAGGGCCTCGTGCTCGACACGCTCGCAGACTACGACCTCTACCGCGACATTGACCAGCGCCGGGTGAGCAAGCAGCTCTGGAAGCCTGTCAAGGCGCGCGAGAACATCACGGTCTACAAGGACCGCCACTACGACCCGGATGACAATCTGCACCGCGGCCTGGCCTCGGGCATCTCGATCTCCTCCGGATTGTCATCGTCTTCTCAGTCGCGGTCATCGGCGTCGATCTCTTCTATAGGCGAATACCAGCAGCAGCAGCAGAACCAGCGAGCCCAGTCTCAGTCAGTTGCGTCCTCATCATCCTCTGGGTCATCCTCGCTGTCCACCGCGATCCTGGACTCGATCCCAGCGGAGGAATGGAATCTGCCCAAGCTGCTGATGGTCGGCACGGTCTCCGGCACGCTGGACGACGTCATGTACGGACTCGCGACGCCGGACCCAGGGCTCATGCTGCTCAAGGCGCACTATGCCGCAGACGAGGTGATCGACGGCCAGGTGCTCGCGCAGATCCAGGGCCCGACGCCCACTGAGCCGTACCGGTTCCTAGGGCTCAAGTGGCTTGTGAAAGGCAACCCGGCGGCCGTGAGCGCGCTCGTGATGCCGCGCGACCTGATCCTGCTCGAGACCACAGGCATCATGAGCCACCCAAAGAGCGGCGAGCGCATCGGCTACTTCCTCATGCACTCGGTGAACTTGCACGGGTGCCCCGAGCTGCCCAAGAAAGCGGCGGTGCGCGGCCGCATCTCGTCCTGCTACATCTTCAAGGAACTTGGCAACGGCGTCGTGGACGTGTACATGAAGGGCTTCGTGGAGGCGAGCGGCAAGATCGCGGACGCCGTGGCGATTATCTCGGCCGCAAACGGGTTGTTGTGTTGCTGGAAGGCCGTGGTATGCTCCCAGAGCAAGAAGCTCGTGTGGGCGCTCAAGACGCGGTTCCGCGAGAGCAAGCACCGCATCGGACAGATGGAGCAGGCGCACTTACAGAGTCAGCAGGACGACGCCTGCGGGATGTGCTCCAAGACCTTCAAGCGGTACAACCGCGTGGCGTGCTGCCAGCTCTGTGACGGCTCCATGTGCTCCCGGTGCCGCGTGACCATGAAGCTCGCGTTCCCGCGCGTGGGCGAGAAAGAGATCCGGCTCAAGAACGTCACGGTCTGCAAGGGCTGCATCGCCAGCAGCAACCAGCAGAGCACCTTCGAGGTCGCGCAGCGCGAAGTGCTCTCGGGCCGCTTCGGTGCGCAGTATACCACGGCGGCGTCTTTATCTACTTCAGTTTCAGCAGCATCAGTCCAAAGGCAGTCCACGTATTCTTCGGTTTCGTCACTATCCTCCGGTAACAGCAGTGGTGGTGTCGCTTCTAACAAACGATCGACGGTTATCTCCTTAACATCGCAGCGAAGCAACAGCAACCCAGACGAGATCTTGCTCGCGCAGGCCCAGGAGTACGCGAGAAGCAGCGTTCCTGGCAGTGGAGGTACGATCCTGCTGGCGCACGCGCAGGACCGCGCAGTTGCAAACAAGAGCACCCGGGGCAAGACCGTGTCCGGGAACACGTGCTACAAACAGTCGAACAGCATGAGCTCCACCGCCGACACAACCAAGTCGTCCATGGCCAGTGACAACAGCGAGTTCAACTCAAACTACTCGTCTAATAGTTACTTCTCAGAAGGTGGCGCAAGCGGCTACGAGAGCTTCGATGACCTGCCGCCGCGTCCATCGGAAGACGACGACGGCATGTTTAGAGAGACGACGACTACTGGTACTCCGGATGCGGTGGACGTTGGAAGCGTTGTTACAAGCGACTGGAGCGCTGTGTCCCCCACTTCGCGACAGCAGTACTTGGACAGCGTCCAGGGCCGCACACCGGAGGAGCAGGCCATGTGGAAGCGCATGGCGCAGCTACACCTGCAGGCCGAGAACCTGTACCAGTTCACGAAGCGGAACACCGCGACGGTGATGCAGACCGGGATTGACAGTAGAATAGGAGGAGGAGCAGGCAGCATGGGCATGGGCATGGCAGTCTCGCAGTCACTGTCGCCTCGTATGAGCATTGATTAACAATCAACTGAACAATCAACTGGAACAATCAACTGTCGATCTTGGATGTGGCAACCGACGGAGCCTCACTGGCGCCCTTTGAAGGTACACGGGGCGACCCTCGCCTCGGATCGCGCTCATCGCCGCCTTCCAGATGTTCGACATGGCGTTCGTATCTCGGTTCCACAGCCTGGAACAAGTCGTACACTTGACCAGTCTGTGACGTAAGATTATGCCGCTCCTGTACGGTCGAGGGTTCTCGCATTTCCGGAACGTCTCGCACTCGCCCTGTTCGCATGCGCTGCATCTGCTGCTGGTGCGGAATTCATCGACCAGGTACACGTCCATGATGATCTGCGTCTCGGCGCTTGGAGGGCTGCCCGTGGAAGGTGTCTTGCAGAGCACTTTCACCACTGAGATCACGAACCGTCTGTCGAGCTTAGGCAGCTCGTCGCCCACGCCGCAACAGTGGAGCAGGTACAGCTTGAGCAGCTGGAGCGCGCGAGGCATGATGCTGTTGACCCGGAACGCGGCATCGGTTAGCTTCTCCATGGTGATATTGTTCCTGACGACGCTCTTGAGGCTCGTCTTGACGCTGCGATAGGTCAGTTTCGGCGGTGGCTCCTTCATGTTCCTCGAGCACGTTCGCTTGAGCTGTGGAGGCGGCTCCGTCATGTTCCCCGTTCACTTGAGTTGCAAACCTTGGGCAAGCGCGCAGATGCGAGCGAATGTAGAACTGAATGATGGAGACACATTTCCATTGCACACTCACTTTCAAACGGCACTCCTGCGACTCTAACGGATCGAAATGACGAAGATCATCGCAGCTTGCACCGTCACTCCACAGGTTGAACTGATTTTAAAATGCTCAGAGTTGTATTTAATCCCATGCGCGCAGACACCAGCGTACATTTCCAGAGTACGTAAACCTCAAAGATCCCAAATTTTACTGTTGAAACGACTGCATGGAACTAGGAAATTGTCAGTCAGAGATGGAAATCGTTGACCGAGTTTGGGAATCAAAAATCACAAAATCATCACGCTTCATTAAATACTGGACGCTGTGGAAATGCACATGGAGAGCTGCCAATCACTATGGTACACATGGCTGGATGGAGGAAGCTAGAGATCTCTCAGTTCGGTCTCTGTCGCTAATAGCTCTTTGGTTGGGTGGGTAGCTGACTCCTTTGGCCTGAGCTCATGAGCTCTTGAACCTCCAAGGGCTGGAAAGATTGTTGATACCTACGACCTACTCTTCGTCGACCGCCAGGCTCGTGAGCAGCGAGGGTGGCATTGCAAGGCTGGACGAGATCATCACAGTCTCGGTCGTGCGCTTGGCGTACTGGTATACGCTCTCGGCAGCGTGGTGCAGCTCCGTGATGCGCTGGTACAGATCCTGTTCGTTCGTGTACATGTTGCTGTTGTCGCGCTTCGGGGATGCGGTCTGGGTCCACTCGCCGTCGTCGCGGTTGAGCTCGATGATGCTGTCCTTGCGCTCCAGGTCTTGCGCGTTCTCGTCTTTGTTTTCTGCGGCCTCGAAGGTCTTCGTTCGACTCGAGGCTGGTACTGACGACACGGAAGCGGAAGAGGATGCGGACGTCGTAGACGACGGGTACGCAAGCATGTCGACGAGCTCGCCAAGGTCCTCGGGTGACAAATTACTGCTCGACACCGTGTCCATGGAGATCGTGCGCGGTCCGCGCTGGCTCGTGGCCTTGGTAGGGCTGGAGGCCGCCGACTTCGCTGATGATGGCGACGACGACTCGGTCAGCAAGTTGGCACCAATGTCGTCGAGATTGATCTGCTTGACGATCACCGACGCCGCGAGAAGCCCGAGGCTTTCTCGTGATCCCTTGGGGGCATCCAGAGCTACCGAGTGGCGGGAATCCTGCTTTTTCTCGCTCGTCAGGGAAGCTTGGTGCTTCACTATCGTCGTTGTTGTCGTTGACTTGGCCGGCACCGAGCCGTACTGGCCCTCGAGGATCTCTTGCTTCGCGACCTCCAGGGTGTCTCGGAACTTGTAGTGCGCCACGCAGGACCGGCAAAGATTCACCGACAAGCGTGTGACGAGCTTACCGCGATTGGCTTGGTTTGTAGTAGAAGAAGGAACGTTTGGCAGCGAGAGCTCTCGCTGGTCGCGGCACTTGGAGCACAGCAGCGCTGCGCAGAGGCGGCACGCGAGGATCGTGCTGAACTTGGAGAACACCTTGTTGCAGTTCACGCAGCAGCTCGCAGTCGTAGCCATCGAGGCATTCGCGATCACTACTGCGTAATGCTGAGTCGCGTCTCCATGCCCATTAATATTGCCCTGCTGCTTTTTGGTCACTTCCCAGCCGAGTTTCCGGTTCAGCGAGGCGCTCATGGCGCGCCAGACGCTGATGAGAGAGTTGGCCGACGTCTTAAGTGCGAGCGAGTCCGTCACGTTGCCGTTCATCTCGACGAAGCTCTTCATGTATACGTCGACGCGGCCACCGTTCGTCCTAAACAGGTAGCAGGACGAGATGCGTGCGCGCACGATGGACAGCTCGTTGAGCGTGCGGCACTCGTTGAGTTCGACCGAGTGCATCACGAAGAAGCCCAGGCGTGAGCCGTCCGCCAGGTTCTTGATGCCCGTGCTCTCGATGTACACAAGGTCGCGCGGTCGCACGAGCGCGCCGATGGCGTTCGAGTGGCCCTTGACGAGCCACTTGAGCCCTAGGAAGCGCAGCGGGTCCTCGGGCGTCGGGCTCTTGATCTCGCAGAGCACCTTGGCGTCCAGCACCTCGTCATGCGTGTACGCGGCCTTAACCATCGCGTGCGCAGCCGAGGGCGACGACATGCCGTAGACTATGTCCTCGATGCTGCCGACCACGGAGCCAACCGCGAGCAGCTTGGGGAGGCGTCGGTCCATGGAGCTAGGACTTGAGCTTGTGGTTGCGTGGGAATGGTACGAAGACGACAGTGAGCTCGCGGATGGGGACGGTATTGGGGTATTCGTCGAACTGAACGCCATGTTGCTGCGGCTCGAAGAGATGAAGTCGTACGCCGAGCCTGAGGTTGTGAAGTCGTACGCTGAACCGGAAGCCGTGAAATCGTGGCTGGGGGTTGCCAATGGCGCCGTGGACGCTCGTGAAGGATCAAAAGGGGAGCGCGCACATCGTTCGCTGTAGACCGTAATGTCCTCGCGTTTCTTGATCGGCTTCCACTGGAGCTTGCTCAGCTGGCGCCGGTGCTGCCGAACGAACGCGTCGTACTCATCGAACGCATCGTTGATCACATGGTCCGTGAGCTGCTCGAACTCGATGCACTGCTCGGGGCTCAGCTGGATGCGCGGGAACACGTTCTCCGAGAGCGGGAACTTCATGGCTGGAGAATAGTGTGATACGTTGTTCTTGATACCTCGAGGCACTTGGTGCAGTAGCGGAGGTGGAGGTAGGACTTGCGTGTTGGAAAGCAAATTCGAGTCTGATCAGATCGGAGAAGACCCAAGGCTCAATGGCTATGAGAAACAGCAGTCGTAGGTTTATGTTTCGCTGTGGCACTCGCTCGACGTCTTCAAATGAGGAGAGAGGGGGATACTGGCTGATTGTTGTGTTCGAATACTGTAGTGGGTTTGGCATCGAGTTTTTCTTCCATCGTTCGCTCACGAAACCCTGGAAGGAAGGAAGGAGGACGGCGGCTGTTGTGCTACTGATCCTGCGGCTCTGATCTTTGCTTTTCACCAATGTCTCTAAGTTTGAACACTTGTTAGCAATACCCAGGCTGCAGATGGCAGCGGCATATGGGATGGGATGCTGAACGCTGAATGCCTTATCATAAGGCAATGGACGCTGTTCCGTATTCAACACGCCCAGCATTCAGTTCGACAGTGGGGCAGCTTCTGGGGATATACTTTATCTGGAAGTCCTACCATGCCGCCATGTGACTTCCTCCCAGCGCGTTCCTCGAATGGTTCGTGCGCACTACCGAACCGCGCGAATGAAAACCAGGGAGCAAGTCTTTGGCTGCATGCTGACTTAAGTGAGCTGCAGGCTCGGTGGGGTAGGTGATTCACGTCATACATACAGTACAACGCTCTAATGGCCGTGATTGTTGAGGATACAAATGCGACGGGAGGATACAGGGCGACGCTGTCGTGCCAAGTTCTCTCAATCGATGAGTTTAACATCGCCAAGTGCGACACTTGCAATGGCGATATGTATCATACCGTGCTCGGCCACTTTAACAATGCTCAGAGCCTTTCAATCCCATGCGCGCAGACACCAGCGTACACTTCCAGAGTACGTAAACCCCAAATTTTGCGTGCTGATGCACCCACCACCTCGAAAGAAAATAAATGTTCGAGCTTGACCAGCTGGGGACGGGAAAAATCGATCGTGTCATGTTTTTGACCAGCTGGGGCCACCACACTGCACATGGACTGCTCGCCTGTCACACACCGGTGAGCTCCTCTGCCGCCGTTCGTTCTCGCAAATCCTTGAAGTGATCTTGGGTCGTTTGCAACGGCTTCGCAAACACACACACGCACACGCATGCGGAGCCCCTTGCCCGCTTGTCCGCATTGCGTGTCATCCAGCGTAACATAACAATAAACAGCTCCAATTGCATGGAAAGTGATCTATTTAGCAAGCTTAGGATTCAGAGACCGATACTTTCCTCAACAGAAGAGCTACCATTGGGGGTTCTTCACTCTGCGCGGCCATCCCTTGGAGGTCGTTTCAGAGAAAACTCTGTGTCTACTCAAGTATCCTCATTTTGTTATAGCTGCGACGGACGTGGTTCCAGGTTGACCACGCGAGGTGCCCACTGCTGTTTTAACGAAGTGAGTGGGGTCTTTGTCACTGGTCAGGAGATCGATACTCTGTGGTTGATTCACCAGTCCAGCAGACTTGAGGCGAAGCACTGTGTTGAATTGAAATGGAAGTTCTGCTGTGTGCATAGCCAGTCACCCGCTCGCCTTCGATGTAGAAGAGCGACTGACCGAGTGAGCGAGTGTGCGAATGCCGAAACAACATTCCTCAGCCTTCAGCCGCGAGGTTTCCATCTAATCGTGCGAATCACTGAATGAGTGACTGCTGAATGTGCTGTGTGTTGGTTGGTGTGTTGGCGTCACTCTCAGTGTGCTCCAGGAATCCAGTGACTGATTCGATTATGGGTGGGGGCAACCTAACTGATGGCCGAATGCCACCAACGGTCAAAGATGTGAGTGCGTCAGCCTCCTCCTCAGAGCCATCAGCACACAAAAAAAGATCTTTAGAGGGGCATCAACGCGACAAAGGAACGTTCTTTTTCGAAGGTTGGTCAACGGGCGGAACTTCAGCTTCCATCAAAAATCGACAATTGTACCACTCACCACCATCTTCAAGGAAGAAAGGGCGTGAGTGTGCATGAGTCATAGAATATCCCAGCAAAATGTACACACACACTTACACAGGGCCGAGCGCAACCAACGAAGCTCTTCTACAGGGGATCCCCCACAGCGTGCGTCAGTTCCAAGATCAGCTATCGCTCCACATGTCGTCGGAGACAGTAACATGATCATCACGCAAAGGGCGGGTTGGAGCGAGGCCACTGCTATAATTGGGAATTGCACCCGCCATCCGTTCCTCAAAGGATCACATGTGAGAAATGAGTCTGCAACGCAACATGGCGAACTGGGCCGTTTGCTTCTGTAGCATCACACACGGGCCCGTAATAGGCATCGCGTTACGGGCACTTGGTGAGCGGAATTGTTTCAGGCGGTTGGTGGGAATAGTGGGAATTGTTTTGCATCTCCACTCCCCCAAAGTGTACCTACTCCTATCGAGTGCAACAAGGCGGATCTTACAGAGTACTGGGATCCTTTCGTTATCAAGCGTGCGTGCGCGCCACGTTGTATTCTTCACTCACCAACTTGTTGATGGCTGGCTGGTCTGCTGGTCACCGAACTTCCAGCACTTGCGTGACGCACGCATGTTAAAGCATTAGGTAGCAAGTACTACCACGAGAGCGATGGGAATCCAATGGAGATTGCCGACTGAGAGCGTCATACTCGATATGAGCGGGGGCTCATCACTTTGAAGACCTGGATAGCGAAGTTGCGCAGCGTTGGCTTTTACCTTTTCGTGGTTGGTGATCTTTATTATCATCGTGGTGGTGGCATTTCATCGTGCTCTTCGACATGCATCTTCAACACGTTTCTCTCCCACACCCGAGCATGTCGAACGTGTCTATTGGCATTACACACACACACGCGCGTTTAAATACTGTAGAATGCGTTTGCGCTTGCTTCCAAACCTCCATCGATATATCTCGTCTCTTGATGCATCCCTCTTGCTTGGACGCGGTTGCGTCACCCCTTGTACCACTCCTGCTGCGGTGGTGATGACGTCGCCACAGTCACGGATCGCCCTGGGCGGAGGCCGACGACGTGGAACTAGAAGTGCTGCGAGCAAGTCAGCAACATGAACCCACAGGGAGGTACACGCGAGCGCCAGGCGTTGGTAATCGCGGTCGAGTCGATCTTGGCGTCGTCGAGCAGCGTGCAGTGCGCCATGATGAAGAAGCTCGCGTTCTCGCTGCGTACCAAGTCGCCGGAGAGAGAGCTGTCGGGACCGAAAGTGGGACGCTCAA
>JALBZD010001028.1:0-11817 GCA_038050675.1 Globisporangium cylindrosporum | reverse complement strand
CAGCTTTTCTGATCTTCCAGTTGAGCCCCTGGATGGCGCTTCCCAGCGCCAGAGGCTTGGCTGGTTCAGGGAGCTCCGTCAACGGCGAGCTCTCTATGCCTTTGCATGTTGGCAGTGTACAACAATCTATCGAGAGCTGACTACATTGAATATCAGTGGTGGCTTTGTGGGAGTTCCAGCTCCCAATCGTGTGTGCTCACTCTTGTCGTTGCGTGACACACCACACTTGGAAAAAATTCTGGTTTGGTTGCATTCACGCAACAGTACAAGGATATGGCGGACTTATGTGACTGTCCTCAGAACGCACTTACTAGATGACTACAGTGTGAACTTAACTTTTACTTTACAAAGTGTTTGAAATCGGAGCTTGTGTGGTTGGAGGTAAATAACCGAATGAATTGAATTTAATGGGGCTCGCATGGCCGACTGAGGTAGTCTAGGAGAGTAGAGGAGATAGAGAACAGCGATGAACTCTGTGTCCAGCGCCCCCTTTTCCACTAATTTCTCTCACACAGTGTTGATGGGACACCACATGATGTGACATCGTGATAGGACATCACACATCATGTCAATGAGTTCTCTTGACTATACCCCAGGCCACTGAATTAATCTGACCTGGGTCATATCCTGTCTCAGTGTTGGTATTGTAGGTGGGTATGGTGACTATTAGTACCGGTTTAATAGGTGACCATCACTCGCGTCTCCCGCTGGAGACGTTGTCAATGGCACTCGTGAGTTGACGACCGCCAGAGTGGTCCCACCTTGAGAGAATTCTCAACTAGCGTGAATTCGACTCACATGGCTCGCTTGGCGTGATGAGTTTCGTTTAAACTGCATACGTGGGGGTGCCGTAGAGAACAAGAGCGGCTACTGTGCTATCGCTAGTGTAGGTCCCAGGAGCTCTATAATACCCTTCAAACCACTACTGTACCCAGTATTCCCACGTACATATTGTTCCTGTTTGGAACTCGTCTTTCTCGGCATCTTCAGATTCGTATGCGCGTGTTCCGTCCGACAGCCGAATAACGTACTAGATTGGCTACCGGTAGTACTGTAGATGCTAGTAACCAGACGCGCGTCCACGTAATAAACAAACACCTGGCATAACTATTGGTGATGACGGACTCGTGTACCTGTGAAAGTTGCCCTCACGAGAATGCGATCCAGGAAGCGCTTCATCGCGAACTGAAAGGATTATGCTAATCAAGAGGTTTCATATTCCATCATACATCTACATTCTGGGGACCTCGGAGTCTCACGAATCAATAAATATCTAATTACAGAGAATTGCGCCTAAACGTAAAGGCTCCGAGCCTGGTGATCCTCAAGAGCGATTTGTACGATGTGCGCACCGGAAAGCCTGGAAGTTTGCCTTCGCAATCTGTTTCCACGTAAAGATCCCCACGCCTTCGCCACACATAAATAAGAACGATTCGCTTTGACAGATCATTGTCAAAGGGCGCTGCACACCGCAATCGTGAGTAAGCCGCCACGCACTCATCCGCCTTGACTTCTTCACGAAAAAATACATCTGACTACCTACTGCCCATAATTTGATTCGAGGCTGGGAGGAGAGCTATGGAATCGAAACGCGCTCGTTTCTTCACATCGTCAGTCTTCGATTTGCTCCGTCTCCAACAGGTACCAGACATCCACACCCAGTCGTCAGATAGAAGCAGGCACACCGAGAAGGCAGACAGATCGAGAGTTCGAGCGCGATGCCTACGACCACCCGGCAAGGCTTCGCGGCGGGCGAGCAGATCACGAAGCGGCTCGACGCGCTCGGTAACCTCCGCTCCGGCTGCTTTGGTATTTCCTGGTGGTTTGTGCGCGTGCACATGATTGCGGGCGGTGCCTGGGCGATGTCGACCGCACAGACCATGACGTTCACTTTCATGGCCACAGCCTTGGCAGAAGAGTTCCCAGTGGCCAAGACCGAGAAGGCGTTCCTGCAACTCGGCTCCTCGATGCTCGGCGCGTTTGCAGGAGCATTTATCTTTGGATACTATGCTGACATCTACGGCCGCAAGTTTGCGCTGCTGGTGTCATTCGTGCTCACGCATGCGGCTGGGACGCTCTGCGCGGTGAGTCCCCATACGATGGTGCTCACGCTGCTCCGGTTCATCGTCGGTCTGGGGCTTGGAGGTCAGCAACCGATCATCTGCACGCTCATCATGGAACTCGCGCCGACCAACGTCCGAGGACGCGCGCTCGTGTACCTGGACGCGTTCGGGCCGATCGGAGCCATCGGTGCGATGATCCTGTGTCGAGAGCTTGAGCCGACAATTGGATGGCGAGCGGTGGCCGCAATCAGTGCTGGTGCCTTTGCGTACATCCCGCTGCTCTACTACTTCGTCCCCGAGTCCCCCAAGTGGTTGGCGATGTCAGGAAAGATCGACGAAGCCGTACGAGTGCTGCGGACAATTGAGCGAGCATCCAGTGTCTTCCACGGCGAAGAAGCCGACGACGTGATCAAGGTCGATCTCCAGCTTGGCGGCGAGGACACCAAGCGCATGATCCTCCGCACCCACCAGCCGTCGTTCGTCAAGTTGATGGCCAACCGGTTCCGCATCCTGACGCAGTTTCCCTATCTCTCACGCACGCTCATGCTCTGGTTCGCCTGGACGGTCATGACCACGAGCAACAGCGCCATGTGCGTGTACCTAGACGAAACGTTTCTCGAGGAGGTCACCAACAGATCGGAGCAGACACTGCTGGTGTACAGCGTGCTCGGTGGACAGCTGCTGGGCAACTTGTTTGTAGGCGCGTTGATCGACCGAGCCGGACGACGGTACACGATCTTCGCATTCGTGCTTCTCGTGAGTGGTGGCTCATTGATGGAGGTGTATCTGGAGCGCACGATCCACTGGATGACGTTCTCGGGTTTCTTCCGCAACTTCGCATTCATGGCTGCCTGGGGCTGCCTCTTCGCGTACACCCCAGAGCTGTACCCGATGTCGATCCGCGTGATTGGCATCAGCTACGCCTGGGGTATCAGTCGTCTCGGATTCTTCGCCGGCCCGTACTTGGTCATCTGGGTAAAAGCAAACTCGGACATGGACGACACTGGGATCACATGGGTCCTCTTTGCGTTATTGCTCGTCCTCGCGCTTGTGGTCCTCGTGTTCGGCATCGAGACTGCGAACCGCGACGCCGAGAGCCGAGGATCAAATATTTCAACCGACCGCGAGTCCTGTGGGACGGTGATCTCGTACCAGAAGCACGAAGACCGAGATCTGCTTCCGATCATGGGGAACACGGCGCACGCCCCCATTCACATTATTTAAATAGGAAAGAGGGGCGGGAGGCTCATTAGCGTAGTTAGTGGGAGCCGAGTATTTCTTTGTGTAAACATGTAGGAGGTTGCTAGTGAGATATTATGTCAAAGTCGACAAGTCCATGTGTTGCTAAATCGCCAATGGGGATTAGAAATAGTGTGATGTATAACAAGCGGTATGCACGTATTGTGTCAAGAATCTTCAGGCAAGTGTAGATGAGATAACAAGCTTACACGCCTCTCGGTATGCGAATACGTATGAAGCCAGATCTGGAGCACAACCTCCTGGATGTGAGGGGCAGGAGAGCGCCAGCCATGCCTGAGCGCTGCATCAAACGAAAGTCTATGTACCTTTTGCGTAAGCTATGTCGAATGTGTGCCGACTCCGGTCTGTTTGCCCTGCTTCTAGAATTCGAAGTTGAGTCTGACCAGTCTTTTCCAACCTTAACAAAGTACGAGCGAACTTACTGACATTGTGCCATTTTCAATACCGGTATCAATATCGAGCTGCGACATTGGTATCAGTATTATCCTCAGACCATCACTCACAGGCTGTTGTTTGCAAGGGGCAAATTGCTCAATGTGACTCGTGATTGGAAAGAAGGTAGGGCGGATGGCTAAAAATGCGGCCTGTTAGCAACTATCACTGTCGCTGCTCGATGGGCGTGAGAGTTTGCCTGTGTTACTGCGTGGAAGTTGTAGGAAAGTGATCCAGGGAGTTCAGGCCTGTCAGCATTGCCAAAGACACCCCGAACGATATGAGCAGAACAGTCGGTCTCCACAATAGATCAAATTGCACTCTCCTTTTCGAGTGATTTGTTAGCCTTTATTGCCTTCAGGAGCGTGACGAGCTACGGAAATAAATCGACTTTCATAATTACGCCAACGCCAAAAACTTAATACCACAATACCAAATACACCTCCAATCAGATAGACAACCATGTCGACTCTTCAAATGAAGTGGATCGGGTTGTTCTTCGCGATCACGAGCTGTGGGTCATCATCATCGTCGTGCTTGTGGTACGACACCACAGCCTCGCTGGTGGAGCGTTGTGTCGAACCGCTGGAAGGACGGCTCCCAACTTTCTCGACGTCGCGGTTCGCAGTCTCGATGCCAAAGAAGAAGATCGCGAGCGCGGCGCCGATCAGCACGACGCAGAAGACCCACATGACGTTGGCCGTGGTCATGTTCAGGTTCTCCTGCATCCAGAAAACCAAGTGTGGGCCAGCGAAGAGCCCGAGGCGACTGATCCCCCAGGCGTAGCCGATGCCGATGACGCGAATCGACGTCGGGTACAGCTCGGGCGTGTACGCGAACAAGCAGCCCGTCGCGCCCATGAACGCGATATTCCGCAAGCAGCTTGTGATCAGCATTTCCACCGTCGTGCGGTTTAAATATACCTCGAGCGCCGAGCCAACGCTCGCGAGCACAAGGAAGACGATCATCGTGTTGCGTCGCCCGATACGGTCGATCAATGCGCACGCGTACAGGTTTCCGATGACCTGTGCGACCAGAATGCTGTAGACCAGAATCGTCTTATCCCCACCGTCGGTGACGACGTCAACAAAGTCTTCGTCCAGGTACACGCACATGGCGCTGCTGGTCATCGCCATGACGGTCCAGACGAACCAGAGCATAAGTGTGCGTGAGAGGTAGGGAAAGCGCAGGAGGATGCGTACGCGATTCGTCAACGATCTGCAGAACGACGGCTTGTGTGCTTGGAGGATCACGTGCTTGGTATTGTTGACCACGTCCTCGCTCAGCACGAGGTTCTTGATCACATCGTCCGCGTCTTCGTTGTGGAATACGCTCGACGCTTGCTCGATCGTGCGCAACACGCGCAGCGCTTCGCCGATCTTTCCTGACATCGCGAGCCACTTTGGAGACTCAGGCACACAGTAGAAGAGTAGCGGCAGGTAGCCCAGCGCCGCGACGCTGATCAAGGAGACCGTGCGCCAGCCGATGAATGGTTCGATCTCGCGGCAGAACACCTCGGCAAAGATGGCCCCAACTGGGAAAAACGCATTCATGTACACGAGTGCCTGTCCTCGGACGTTGGTCGGTGCAAGCTCCATGATGAGCGCGCAGATGATCGGCTGCTGGCCTCCGAGTCCGAATCCGACGACGAACCGACAGATCAGAAGTACCAGTGTGGTTGGACTGAACGCGCACATCGCGCCTGCGACGTGGGTGATCACGAACGCGACGAGCATCGAAAACTTGCGGCCGCGCACATCTGCGAGGCCCCCGAAGAAGAACACTCCCAGGAACGCACCGAGCATCGTGGCGCCGATGATCAGAAGCGCCTTCTCGGCGCTGTTCATCGGGAGATCGTCTGTCACGGCGCGCGCCATGTACGCGAACGTCTGCGTCTGCGCGGCGGCCATCGCCCAGGCGCCGCCAGTGACCAAGTGTACGCGCACGAACCACCAGGAGACGCCAAAGAGCCCGGACTGGAGGTTGCCGAGCGCATCGAGGCGTTTCGTGATGAGCTGGCCGGCGGCGTATCCTTGACGATTGACCGTAGACATTGCCTTTTGGTTCTGCTTTCGTTGATCTCTCTTCTGGTGGCTTGCGTTTGTAAACGAACGGCGACAGGGTCGAGTCAAGAGCCTTGGGGTTTCGCTTCAGACGGAGAAAATTTAAGAGTGAGAGCAAGTCAAACGCAACGGCTTCTAAAACTTGAAGCCAGTCTGCTCTACTCTACCCGTAGAGTCGCCTCTGTCAATACCCATGGACCACGTCCGGCTCTTGCAACCACCTCATGAGTCTAGTTCAATTTCTGTTGCCGTTGTACTACCCTAGGGATCTACAACAGCGATCCGCCATCATCCGACGTAGATATCACCACAGCCTTCAATTTCTGAGCAATGATAATAAAAAAGAACACAGAGGAGCCATGATGACACCAGGAGCCATGTTGCGGATAGAGCAATCAAGAGTACCTGGATGCTATGAAAATCGAGGTGAGAATACGTTGCTTAGGATTCTGGAGTTTGAACGAATCGAACTATTGAGTCGTTGGCGACAGATCAAAACTTCTTGTCGCTTGGTGTTGAGATATTGATGATATCGATGATATCGGCGAGAGGAGTGGGGAGATAGAAGCCAGAGACTACCTCTCAGTTTCTTCATTATAAGCCTTGCGTGTCTGTGCGTGTTGTATATTAGCCCACGCGTACAAGTGCAGTGCTATGTTTGAGTACGCATCAACGGCAGTTTTGAAGCAGGCATCGCGGAACCAGATCATCACATCGTACAAATCGCTCTTGGCGATCAAGTCCTGGTCTTTACTCCAAGGTAGGTTGTTCTGCAATTCGATAAATTAGGACTCGGCCCTGCAACTAACATGCCAACTCATATTACAACAGTATTTGTAAAACCCTCTGTAAGTGCATATTCTTGCTTCGACTTCCAAGTAGTGGGATAAAATCTCACCAGATTGATGAACCTACTTTTGCCTCCTGCAATGGGAGACATGGCTGCTTAGTGTCTGTCATCTGGGCTTCGAGATCGAGCGATACGAGGGGTTTTATCATTCGGTGCGTTAACACACATACACACGCGTTGCTGTCATACAATACGGGGGTCGTTTCTATTCGGTTTGGAGCTCAACGGAGATAGATGCCTGATCGTGTTATTGGCTTTGTAAGTGAGCGAGTAATCACCAAACCGCTGTTTTGCAAAGCGTAAAAGTCCTCTCTGAATGTCTTCCCCTGACCTACAAGACCGTATGAACTGTCAGTTCGCAATCATCTCAATGAGTGCAGATTACGCGAGTGAACCGGCCAGCTGCTTTCCAGGCTCAATGCGGTGGGAAGTGTCCTCGCACCAAGTAACTTTATGCAAGCATGTCGAGTGTGTTCATTGGCAAGCAGCATCGATAGTTGGCTGTTGATCGTTTTACCAGATTTCTGGCTGTTCCGCACAATGTCTTCGATGCTTCTTCTTCGCCATCTGCTAACGATTCACATTGGATATGAATTCGTACTCCAGCGGCCCTAAAGGTAGATCGAAGCAGCGCCATCGGATTACTTCCTCCGAAGGCAGACGCGGGGTGACTGTGCACTGAGGACAGACGGCGTGTTTCGTCACAAACACCACAAAAGCTGTGCCACATGAATTGTCCACTTTTCAGTAAGTTCAGTCAAGGAGAGACGAAGTGGGGTGGCAGAATCCAGAATCCTAGGATCCTCGACCAGTGGTGACGGTAAATGTACGTACCCACGTGAAATCCTGAAAACCGTTCTCTTTGATCAACCTTGGGCTTCCAGGTGTTGATAATTTGCAAAAAAGGTATCAAATTACGATCTACATAGGTTCGCTGGTTAGAGTCTCATCAACTCTGGCTGCAGCTGTTGTTGTTGAGGTGAGGTATATTATGTTACGCTACGCGAACGAGAATATCCATTCTTGCAAAAACAGTGTAGCTAGAGGAATGGATGGATATTCTCGTTCGCGTAGCGTAACATAATATACCTCACCTTAACTAACTAAAAGATTATCCATTCTTCTAGCTACACTGTTTTTGCAGCTTCGACTCGAAGTGAATGTGGCTGCAGCTCAACAATACCAGGTAGGAGCTAGGAGACTACCGAGTGCTGGACATCGCAATGGAATTTTCGAGACACCTCGCCAGCAAGCTCCATGACTAATTATCAGAAAGAAAAGACTCCAACATCGATATATAGCACATATTTATTCTTTCAAGTTGCTAGCCACATACAGACCTCTTTCATGCTCCAGTTCTGGATTCCAACATCGCGCAGTACTTCAGAGATTTCTTGAATATGCATTTTTACATAATTATTGCTACCTCCAGCAGAATACCCACAAGTCAATTATTGCCCTAGTGCGCCATCGGGTTTCTCCTCTTCATGTGCGTTTAAATAATGTGAATGGGGGTGTTCCCCGTGTTCCCCATAATCGGGAGTTCGTCGTCGTTGTCGTCGTGCTTCTGGTACGAGATCACAGTGCCGCTGGTCTCGCGGGTGGTCGCCATACTCGAGCCGCGGGCTTCAGCGTCGCGGTTCGCAGTCTCAATGCCGAAGAAGAATATTGCGAGCGCAACAAAGATCGACAGTCCGAAGAGTACCCACGTAACCCCAATGTCACCCATCTGTAAATGATCGCGCATCCAGATGATCACATAGGGACCAGCAAAGTACCCGAGGCGACTGATGCCCCAGGCGTAGCCTATCCCAATCACACGGATCGACGTCGGGTACAGCTCGGGCGTGTACGCGAATAGACAACCCCAGGCGGCCATGTACGCAAAGTTGCGGCAAAACCCCGAGAGTACCATCGAGAGCATCGTGCGTTCCAGGTACACTTCCAGCAACGAGCCGCCGCTGGAGAGAAGAACAAAGCAGATGATTGTGTACCGGCGTCCGGTTCGATCGATGAGCGCGCACGCGGACAAGTTACCGAGCAACTGCGCTACCAGCACGCTGTACACCAGCAGCGCTTTGTCCGACCTAGACCTGACTTGCCGAATGAAGCTCTCGTCCAGGTACACGCACATGGCGCTGTTGCTCATGGTCATGGTCGTCCAGACAAACCAGAGCATGAGTGTGCGCGGCAGGTACGGGAAGCGCATCAGGATTCGGAAACGGTTGCCCATGAGCTCGAAGAACGATGGCTGGTGAGCTTGGAGGATCATGCGCTTGCTTTCATCGTCAACGAGTCCGCCGAGCTGGAGATCAATCTTGATCGCGTCGTCGGCGTCTTCGCCGTGGAAGACACTGGAGGCCTGCTCGATTATCCGCAGCACGCGCACAGCTTCATCGATCTTCCCTGTCGTCGCCAACCACTTCGGCGATTCCGGAACGCAGTAGTAGAGCAGCGGGATGTAGGCAAATGTACAAGCGCTGAGTGCACACACTGCTCGCCAGCCCATACTTGGCTCGACTTCGCGACAGAGCAGCATGCCAAACATGGCGCCGAGCGGCCAGAAGGCGTCCAGGTACACAAGCGCCCGCCCTCGAAGGCTTGTTGGCGCGAGTTCCATGATGAGCGTAGCGAGGATCGGCTGCTGACCTCCGAGCCCGATTCCGACGACGAACCGAAAGAGTGTGAGTCCTAACGTACTGGAACTCACTGCGCACAACGTTCCTGCCGCGTGCGTGATCACGAACGACACCAGTAGCGCAAACTTGCGACCGTGAGTATCCGCAAAATACCCGAAGATGAATGCACCTGCGAACGCACCGAGCATCGAAGACCCAATCAAAAGGAACGCCTTCTCAGTGTTGGTCATGGGGAACTCTTTGTTCAAGGAGAGGGCCATGTACGCGAACGACATGGTTTGCATTGTCGCCATCGCCCATGCGCCGCCAGCGATGAGGTGCACGCGCACGAACCACCAGGAGACACCAAAGCAGCCGGAGTGGAGGTTGCCGAGTGCATCAAGTCGCTTGGTGATTTGCTGACCTGCGGCGTACCCTTGGCGGGTGGTGGTGGGCATGATGACTCTCGAATTGCTTCAACTGAACCTGTTTCGTGCTGGAGACGGACTGAAGCGGTATCAGCCCTGCTGGAGACAAAGTAAATAGAAGAGTGAGAGCAAATGAGCTTGTGTTAGGTCAGCACAGTCTCACATTCAGCTCAAGCATCAAAGGACAGGCAGGATGGTTCGGGAGCGAGGTGTACCGCGCGTCTCGGCTCGTAAATGTGAGGCGTGTCGTGCCTTTTAACGTTGACGTATCAAGCGAAATCAGTCCATGGAGTCGATGAATGAGGACCTTTTAGAGCAGGCTCGAGGCTTTCTCACGGCACAAATCGTACAAATCACTCTTGGTGATCGAATGATCGAAGGCACGTAACCTTTGACGTCAGCCTACAAATACTCTGTAAATAGATAATTATAAATTTACGATTTTGGAAAGCCGAGAGCATTGAGCCTCAACAGGCTGTAATGCAAAGCTCTTTATTTGCATAAACGCATCAGTCCATATGTTTCAGTGGACGATAAGAATCCCACATGGCATCAACATCGTGATAAGTTTGAAGCACGCCGTACGGCTCGCTCCTGCGCTCTCCGAGGGTGCTCAGCCCTGGTAAACTGTATCCGCTGCATTTGTTATGAACTGACTGGCTCGGGAGCGATAAACTGAGGATGAGTGACACAGCAACCTCGCTAGGACCCAGAGACAAACAGACAGGTACCACACGTGTACAGTCTGCTCAGACCAGTCAAATATAATCCGTTCGTCCTGATTGATGCTCATGTTGTCTGCAAATGATAGAGTAGCGCCAAAAGCTAACGTATTTGATCAGCAAGGCAGCAGATACGAACTCAAGCAATGCGCGCGCTGAGGGTATTTTCCAGGAAGGACTTTCACCACAGTGCAAAGCCACCTGCTTCAATGAAAAATAGGATGATATGAACAGCAGCGACTCACCAGGGTCAAAATCAAAGAGCCTTTGGACGAACACATTTCGAGTCCGATCGCAACGCACTTAGTGCGTAGTATTTCAAAAGGACCACGCGGGATGACGTAAAAATATTGTTTTAGTTTCTCATGATGATTCACGAGGCAACCATTGGAAAGTCGACAATCAAAGAACACGAAGCGAGACGCTCACGAGCCTACGTCTACGATTGATTATTGAAGTAAAAAAGATAACTTGGTTTCTCTAAATGGTTAAAAGCAGATAAGCATATTTTCAATCTGGCAAAACTAAATTCATTAGAGCCCAAACACAGTATCAACATTTAACCACAAGAACTGGGTCACAACGAGAAAGAGCATATGAAAACACCAATTGGTTCATATTATGCAAAAATAGTGAGATATTACCCAATGACATAGAATTAATGTAACCAGGCGTACCCGAGTTACGTAGCACAGTGCACAAAGCGAGGAAGCGTGTGATGAACACCTTCCGCAAGGACTCGTGACGTGGCGGATCTGCAATACTTTTGCGATCCTATTGCCTGTTTGAACAGAGCAATGTAGGTAGAAAGCTTGGGTTTTCACCACTTGATTGAAAGGGGAAAATTGTAACTGTTCATTGTGAGCCAAATGGCAGGTTATCACTGTCTGCGAATATGTATGTCCTATAGCTAGATCAAGATAGTCTTAGATTGACTGGCTGTACAAGTTCAGTGTATTTGATTGGCTATTTGCCCGCCTTTATGGTCAATGAGGGGAGCCGCAGATCATGCTGGCTCCAGGTGCAACTAAGTGCGCACCTGACTCTTTGGTCTCCCTTTGGCTCGTTTCTTAAATGCCACGGGCTAAGTATGGCGAACCTCAGGTTCGGCCTTTTGAATGTTGCACGAGGGTAACCATTGTTGCACGAATGCGAATTCGGCAGGCTGGGGTTACTGTGGTGTAACTCAGGCGTGTACCCTGTTACAGGACAGCCAGTGAACGAAGTGGGGCCAGTGCGGAACCAGAAGGTTTCACTCGTTGGCAGATCTCGCAAGTTCTCACATACTTGCGAACCCACTTGTACATGTGTGGCCAGTAATAATCCCGGGAAAGACTGAGAAACGTTTTCTCACGTCCGAGATGGCCACCCGAAGGGCTGT
>JALBZD010001027.1:0-11849 GCA_038050675.1 Globisporangium cylindrosporum | reverse complement strand
GGCGGGTGTACATTGTAGCAGAAGCAACGGGAAGAAAACGTGGTCTCATCACTTTCGAGGACCGCGACTGCAGGAACTGTACGAATCCAAGAAAGAGAGACAAATCGAATCTCTGTGATGGTTTAACGGTTTCTCACTCACGTTCGCTCACGCGCACGCGCGCACTGAATGCGAGGAAGAGAGCGGGGTACTCCGTTTTCTGGGTTGGGTGGATATAAAGATAAATCGTGCATGCATGCATGACGAAAGCATTTCCTCTTTGCTTGTAAAATGGATTGCCAACTTCAACATGTCAGTCGTGGAAGGAGCTCTTCGCTCAAATGACCGTTTGCGTCACGTACTTTGGCGTTCAAGCGGGCGGGCTTTCACGATTATTCTTGAAAAGGAGCAGAGACTTCGAGTCATAGCTGACCTATCAAGGTTGCTGTGCTGGTGTCGTAGTGGAGGCTCGTCCCATAAACGCAGAGATCCGGTGCGTTACCACTTCGATTTTGGAATACTGTAGCGGTCACGCACGCGAATCTGTGAACTCCTCTCTGTGGTGAATGCGATGCGGTTCTAGGGCACAAGAGAGGACGACAGCAGTTTTTGCGCGTGGGGCAGTTTGTGGGCAGTGCTTTCCATGCTGACATAGCGTGAAGCCATTGTGTTGTGCGGCAGCTCAGTATATAGATCGCGTTGCAAAATTTCTCGAGCGTAGTCTTCGCCGAGCCATGTTTGGCTGACATCTGCCTCGACGTTGCTTGGCTTAAGTTGTCCACATCGGTTCACAAAGGGCACAAATGGTCACAAGCTGGTAATCAGATGCAAGCGAAAGGATGTCTCTTTTCTAAACAAACTAAAGAATGAGCTATTTTTTAGAAGTCATCTGGTTTCTGTCAAAATCGGATTCATACCAAAAAAAATTCGCATAATAAAATTGGGTTAATCGCTTTTCAGCCAAAGCCAATTCATTTTAACAAAATTCGCAATTGTTGTATAGAAAATAGGCTCAGATTTTGACATGTCTTTCCACCAATCAAAAGGCCGAAATAAGGGAGCGAGGAGTCTTGTGGGGGGTCTCATCCGAATCTGATGAAAGATCGCTCAGCCCTTGTCCCAACGAATCACTGGTCTCTGTCCACGCTCGTGTTTTCATGCTCTGTCTGCTTACATTCCCAGTTTCACGCACACGTCAAGTCGAGCCGACGCTGCAGAGAAGGCTGCACTCACGAGCGCTATCATCGCGCGTCCACCTGTAGTCGCGTGCCATCCCACAGATTGCACAAGCGTATTCCTTTGTTCGTGGTTGCTTGGATCACCCACTTACTGGATTGTTTTGCGCTTGTTTCGCTTCTTTTTCCACTCAAAGGAGACTCGTTAGATGAATCACATCATGCAACCTCTTTTTTTTACCCGAGTTTCGTGTATATATTCCATAAAAAGTCAACCGAGCCGAGTTCTCAGAAATGGTCACAACATGACACGCCAAAGATACTGTGTCTGGCTGTCTGCCTGACAGCACACGTAGCGCGCGCACTCATCACTGGCTGCGTGAGCTGAGAATGACAAACTCAAGACTCAAGTCTTGACTACCGGTATGCATGCTGCATGCAGACGAAGGCGAGGAGTGGTCGATGACAGGAAGTCATCAACTGCAGGAAAGTAGCCGCGGATGAGGATATCTTTGCTCCTGATGGATTGTGCACGCGTGCCTGCACGTCTACGGGTTTCCTGCGAAAATGCACTTCTCCTCCTCCGTTCCTCTGTTGATGTGTGAGTGTGTGAGTTTCGAAAAGCAGCAGGCTCAACTCTCATCTACAGATGGATCCTCCAAGGAGAGCATCGCTTCGGCTATGTATTCGTCGGCAGACTGGAGATCTGCTGTGAATAGCTCAGGGCTCGCTGCTCGTTCGAACATTCCGTGCTGACAGCTCGGCTTTGTGGCTCTGGGTTGGTACGGTACAGTTGGAGGAGGAGATCATGACAAGTCTGGTTCGGAGCCTTTGAAAGTTGATAATCACTCAGCATCTGCGATGAGCTCAAACAGTAAGTGCGACTAAATACGACCTGTATAAACCAGTTTCCTGCCAAAGTTGCTGTTTCTATAATCAGAAACCCTATTTGACCCCATCCACTTTTTTTCTAAAACGGTGCAACTCTTTTCTGAGCCAGCAGCGAAGCTGCGACGAGATCACGTGAAGATGTGATCGACACTCTCTTGAGCTCTTGCAGACTTGGTCTGCTCTGAGTGAGCTTGCTCGGGAGTGTGTTCTAGTAATCCGTGAGCCTCTGGTCATTCCGCAACCATCATCACTTCTGCTTTCACTCGCCTAAGCCCAACGCTCCGTCGACTGGATCTGCGTCCGACACTAAAAAAAGCTTACCCTCCGAATCTCGAGTCGCGCGTGATCTCTCTCAACTCATTCCCGCTTTTCCCTCTCACGTCACGCACACACACACACGCGCGCTTTGCTACTCAAGAAAGAGAGAGAAACTGACGCATTACCACACCCCCGCGTCTACAAGGTATGGGGGTCTTGACAATCCTATCCTTGACTGTTGCTTGTTGGCAATCCATGGGACTGACGCTGGTGTATGCCATCCTATTTCATAGCAGTTTCCACCCGAGCTTTCCGAGCAGAGTCGAGAACATCAGTTGTACATCAATGATGAGTTCAAGCACCGGTCTCCGTCAGCAACTGCTGAACCCCCGCCAGCAGCATGACGACAAGCTGAAGAACCAGTGCTCGACGTCCCGACGGTCTTCGAGCTTCCGAAAGATGTGCGACGTCGTCATGGTCGCCCAGGAGAAAGATTGTGACGCCTCGTCGACAGATGCCCGCACCAGTTGCACAAGTCACGACACTGACTGCGGAGAGCTCCTGTGGGACCGCCTCTCGACCGGATCAAGTACGGAGCAGGATTCGGACGGTTGGAGCAACCGAAGCCACTCCCCAGCCCCAGTTGGTCGTCGAAACACCGATGCAGCGAGTCCGATCTCAGTCGATCAGAGCCCCACCACCATTCCAAGACCCACGGAGAGCAACAAGAGCCCCAGGAGGAAGAGCAGCGCTGAGCGAAATCAACTCTCTTCACCATCTGCGTGCTCAAGTTTAAGTCAAGGTTTGCCCCAACGCCACAGAGGACGCACCACAAGTCCCAAGTCCAAGGGCAAAGAGATTGTGCTGGGACGAGACGGCAAGTCCAATTCGAGTTCATTCGCCACCACGCGAGCCCGACCGATCGTGCGACCTATCGACATCGGTCCTCCGACCGAGTACGATTTCCGAAACACAAACGGCTTGATCAAATGCCTTAACTCGATCGCACAACTCCCAAACCCAGAGGAGCTGGGTGCGAAGCACTTGGTGATCAACGAAGTCCAGCGTCTCGTCGACGACTGGCTTCGAGCTACTTTTGGCCCCGACAAAGAAACCACCGCGACCTTGCTCTTGGGCGGGAGTTGGCACCTCAAGGTGGGGCTCTTCGACTCGGACCTCGACATTGTGACCTTGCTGCCGAACTTTGTCACCTCCGAGCTTTTCTTCGGCTCTCTGTATGAGTATTTAAGAGCAACTACGTGCGTGAGCAAGATTGTGGCGATGAAGAAAGCAGCAGTGCCGATCCTTGCGTTCCAGCTCAACGGCGTGCGCATCGACTTGCTCTTTGCCAAGTACACACAGTCGGTGGTGCCAAAGAACCTGCCGATTCACAGCGACCAAGTGCTTGCCGGCATGGACGCAACGTCGATCCGCTCGCTGTCCGTGCCGAGAGTGGCGTCTTTGATCTTGGAGCTCGTTCCAAACGGGTCCGGATTTCGCTCCTGCTTGCGGATCATCCGGCTCTGGGCAAAACGACGCGGCTTGTACTCGAACAAAGCTGGCTTTCTCGGCGGCATCTCGTGGACTATTCTCGTTGCATTTGTGTGCCAGATGTTTCCAAAGGCGACGATCTCGTCTGTGATTCACCGGTTCTTCATCATCATGTCGACTTGGAGCTGGCCGATGCCCGTGCTGATCTCCAAGCCGTACGAGTCTGCCGAGCTCGAGTCTTGCTCGCAGTGGTCTCCTCAGAAGAACCACCACGACCGCGGGCACCTGATGCCGATCATCACGCCCGGATTCCCAGCAGTGAACTCGTCGGTGAATGTGAACGAGTCGACGATGTGCATCCTGCAAGAAGAATTTGAGCGGGGGAAGTGCATTATGGACGGGATGCAGGCAAAGGGGCTGAGTAGTCCAGCTGTCTGGCAAAAGCTCTTTGCTCCGACCGAGTTTCTCGTTCGTTACGACCACTACCTGGTCGTCGAGCTGCGCGCCAAGGACGACGAAGAGTTGAGCGAGTGGGCGAACTTTGTCGCCAGCCGAACGCGAAAGCTCGTCGAGACGTTGCAACACAACTTGCCGGTGCAAAGCGTCCATCCGCTACCTGATCTGATCAAAGCACAACCTAAAAACACTTCAGAGGAACCCTCGAGGGCTGATGTTGTCGGGTATTATCTGGTCGGGTATACGATCAACAATCTGAAAAGCGCTAAGGCCGGCGGAGCTCTAGACCACGAGATCGCCCAGACCTGCGTGCTCCCAGCTGTCCGATACTTCATGGGCACGGAACTCGCGAAATGCCCCGAGAAGAAAGAGACGATGCGTGCGGAGATCACCTACCAGAGATGGCAGGACCTACCCGAGGGGGTATTTCCTCAAGGGCGAGTCGCTGCGGCGGGGGAGCGCGCGCGGTTCATCCTGAGCAAGGCACACAACTTGAACGTGTCCCTTGGACTTGGTCAACGAACGGAGAGATAATACATCTGCAGCAGCATTCTCAAGTCTTCGTCGTGTCCTCTTTCTTCGATTCACACCCACACCCAAATGAAAAACGCAGTAACTATTTACCAAATGAATTAAAAAAAGTCAAGAGCTATTGGGAGATAGACGGAGCAACACTTACGTACCGCATAGTCTGTGGCAAACTTCACAGATCTCTTCCAGCATCAAGAGCTCTCGAGCAAGTGTCATCTTCTCCGTGATGAAATAAATAATAGCACCGAGGAATTTTAATCTATCTCAATATGCTGTCACCCCTCATCAATTGATCGGCTGATGCAGAACACTGGACACTTCGGTTGGACGAGACTATTAACATTTTCCCGCTCGCAACTGGAACGTCAGACATCACCGACGGAGCGCTTCTTCGTGTTGTACGAGTTGTTCTCCTTGTTGAACTGGACCTTCATCGACGGCATTTCTTCATCAAAATCAAGCTCAGGGAAGTCGTCGAAATCGTTCAGCGCATCGTCGTCAGCATCCTCCACATTATTCTTGTTTGCTGCATCAAGCGCCATCACTTTCGCTGGATCTTCGACAGCTGCCATCGTTCTGTTCCCTGAAGGCGAAACTGTTGGCGTCGGCATCTTCTCCAAAGCGTTTACGCCGGCACCGAAGGGAGACTGGTGACCATCAGCCATGCGAGCTGCTGTTGCTGCTGCTGCCTGCTGAGTGCTCTGTTGCGCAGCAAGTTTTGCTTCTGCCGCCTTGCTCAACTTCTTTGGTTTTCCTTCGGTACTCTGCTTTGCTCGAGGAGGCATCTTTGGGGCACCTGCTTGCTCGGACTTTGCCTTCTTCCCTCTCCCAGCACTTTTGGTCTCCTTGCCAGGCGCTTGCGCAGGAAGATTGACAGTGTTTGCTTGGTAAGCACCAACATGGTTGAAATTCCCAGCGCTTGGAGATGGTCCCCCAGCTCCACCAGAGTGAGCCATGCCCATGCCAGCACTAGCGTTTGCTGGACTGTTCTGATAGCCAGTCGACCCAGCAGGACTTGGTTGCTGTGAATTCTGTCCAACGGGTTGCATCTTCTGCACGATCGGAATAATCGTGTTCTGAATGAACCGCTCGATTGAGTTCAGCACCTCGAAAGGTCTTGGTTGAATGTTCTTCGGGGCTTCGTTCAGTACATTCATCGCCAAGGTGATGTTGTGCTTGACATTCTCTGCCTTCTGACTTTGCGCTGAGTTTGGTGCTGCATTGTGCTGCGAGAGAACGCGATGCGCCAAGTACAGGTCTTGCGCGAAACCATTTTTCAGAGCGCGCACTTTTTCCCAGTACATCATCGGATTCACTAGACCACCTGGTTGACCGCCCGGGGAATTCGTCATCGGGCTCCCATTGTTTCCGCTAGCGTACTGTGGCTGCTGGACCGAGTACTGCTGTTGCTGTTGAATTCGGGCGTCTCTTCTCATGTTGACGCGCTGCAACTCAGCTTCATTGCTAATGTTTTGTGGAACATTGGATCCATACACTTGAGCTCCTGGTGGCGTACCGTTGTAGTATGGCGAAGGCATCGCAGACGCTGCAGAGTTGTAACGAGCCGTCAGCTGTGCTTCTAACTGGCTTGCTCGTCGCTGCCACTGAATAAGGGAGTTACGCTGGCTCCAAAGAAGCTCGACGAGAGCATTTTTGTCAAAATGCTGAACCTGAGCGGCAAACTCTTGGAGAGACGCGTTTGGAGAGATTGGGCGCGACTGGCGCTGTTGCTGTGGGGGTTGTTGGTGCTGATGCTGTTGTTGTTGTTGTTGCTGCTGCTGGAGTTGATACGCCTGTTGCATCTGTATGTCCGCCACGCTTGGAGTGCGTCCCTGGGAAACAGCATTTTGCGCGTACCCATGGCTGGAGGTTGGCTGAGCTGAGTGTTCTAGGCCGCTATGCTGCATCGCAGTGTTTGCTACACTATACACTGGAGTTCCTGGCATGTGTCCCTTGCTCTGAGTGTACGTCGCCATGGGGTTCTGATCAGAAAGCAAAGACTGCATAAACGAGCCCTCCGACACGGGAGCGCCACCAGCGCCAGCTACTTTTGGGAGAGCCTGCCCTTGGATTCGAACTTGATTCTGCTTCTCCGTGTAATCTGGTTGCTGGACTGAATTCGCAGTAGAGCTCTTCGCGCCAGGTAAACCCGACGACTGGGCAGGCATGCTCTCACTGGTCTGGGGACCTTGATAACTGCTGAAGGCACTTGCTGGTTGAGCGCTAGCATTTGCATTAGCGTTTGCGCCACTACTGTAAGCCGAGCTGTTGCTGCTGCTGTTGCTGTTGGCGCCTCCACTTGAGATCTCTGTCTGCATTAGTTTGTTGAGCTCGTAATTCAAAGTCGAGATGTACTCGTTCTACGTTATATATAGAAAGAGCCAAGTTAGTTTTACACCAATAAGCATCAGTTGAATGGAGACTCTCGCTTACCCTTGATGTCGCTTTACGGCAGATTTCCATCTCCATGTTGGTAGCAACTTGTCGAATGATGCTGTCCTCTTGATCGTGATGCGTGATCTGAAGTTGGCGATAACTAATCGACAGAAGAACGCGCAAACAAACATTGGTCCACGTCTGACAACAACAAAGCAGGTCTACACGGAAAATAACTACTCACATTTGCTGCAAGTACGCTTTGCGCAGGTCGTTATCCTGCGATGGTAGCAATTCGGCGTTGTTGCTGACTGGGGTGCTAGCCGTTGCTGGTGGCGCTGCTGCAGGTGCATCGCGTTTTTCTGCTTGGAACAGCGCAACAAACGTGAGTTAGCACACTGTCGGGATAGCAAATAAGGAACAACGGGATCGCACTACAGCCGTACCAGGCGCACCGTTACTCGTTTGAGGAGCGTTTTGCGCTGCGAGAGCTGCCGTTGCCGCCGCCGCTGCTGCGGCTTTCTTCTTTTCAGCAGCAGTCATCTTCTTCTTCCCAGCACCAGCTTCTCCGCCGTCAACAGTAGTGGCAGCTTTCGCCGCTTTCGGAGTCCGAGCTCTCGGGCTCGGCTTCTTCGGCATCCCGATACCGTTTGGATCGCTGTTCTTCGCGTTCTTCCTTGGGGCTTTTACTTTCTTAACGGCGCCGTCGCCACCAGCGGCGGCAGTACCGCCACGCGCACCAGTTTTTGTCGCAGAAAGAGCCTGAGCCGAAGAAGGAGGCGTCGAGACAGTAGGATTCGCCGACGCGCTAGCTGATTGCGTCATAAACGCTTGCTGTTGCTGTTGCTGTTGCTGTTGCTGTTGCTGCTGCTGCTGCTGCTGCTGCTGCTGCTGCTGCTGCTGCTGCTGCTGCTGCTGTTGCTGCTGTTGTTGTTGTTGTTGAGGCTGCGTCGTCGTCTTCGCACTCTGAGTCACATCATTCATCGCCGACGAGTTCGTCGTCGTCGTAGTAGTTGTTGTCGTCGTCGTAGTTGTCGCCGTCGCTGCAGTTAGAGCGGCGGGTTCACTGCCGCTGCTCTCCATCTCTATCCAGCGTCACGCTCGTCTTCACGTTCGTCTTCTTCTCGTCCTGGTTTCTTTCCAGTTAAATCAAATCTCAATCCAATCGCCCTTCGGTGCGTTTCTACCCGCCTTTCCGCACAAGCGCGAAGAGAGATCGAACGAGCGTGAGGGGAGGGGGGACAACTAAGGAGGTGCGATCACTGGACGTGGCCGTCGTGTGTAGTGTTTGCCGTCTTCTTCTTGCGCGCGCGCGGGCTGCTCGGCGTTCCGCTTGGTTTCCTTTTCGCGACTGTCGCCCGGTGCGGGGTTTCCCTTTTGCTTTGCTTGCTCGCCGTTGCTGTCGCTGTTGCTGTTGCCACACGCGCTTTGCTAATTGATTGTTCTCTGGTTTCCCTTTCTTTCAAGACCAAAAGGAAAAAAATCTCCCCAGGACCATCACTCCTTCCCGCTCTCACCCATTCAATCACTGGCTTGGGTGGATCAAATCATGCGACTGGCTACGGAATCCCATTTTCCACCAACGATCGCGCAAAACTGCACGTGATTTCCACTTTCTGCCAATGATCACGCAAAACGCGCAACTAGTATTTTCTACTAATAGAAGCGCAGTGTTTGAATGAAATTACTATTTCCCACAAATCATCAAGCTACGTTTGAATTTTAAGAGCGATGAGTGGTGGAATGTGTGTTTGAGTTTAAACCAATGAAAACGGAGGCTCGAATGGTGAAGAGCGAGTGATTTGGGTTCAAGTTGCTTGACTGACTGCCTGCAACGCGAAAGAATGAGGCTGCTGAATGGATGGGATGGTGGATTGAGTACCATTGGCATATGGGGGGAAGCTCAACGCTTGGCCCTGGGGGCGAGGGGAAGCACGCCGTCTGCTGCGCATGTCGCCACGCGCCCCGTCACCGTCATGCTTCGCCTGACACAGTATACCGTCTCGTACCCGGCACGAGGAGATTACGTGAGCGGTGTCATCAGGAGCATGGGCATCTCCCGCCTTTATTGCGTCTGGATGGACCAACTGCTCGTGTCAACATCAACGCCTGCCAGGCGGGCGACCTTCTCCCCATCGATGTTGTGTACACGTATCAGATTGTGCTGTCCTACGATACACATTGTGGCGATATTGATGCACTACCCCATGCATCGACCGTGTGACGAACCTTGCGCTTGACGTGCAACAAAAGTGTCCACGCGACATGCGCTTTCCCATTGTGTGTCATTGTGATGATCTACAGTGCTTTCCGAACGTCAATATCAGCACAAGCTTCGCATCGCCCTCGCCATTGATGCTTGCGATTCTCGCTTGTGTTTCTATCAGCCTAACGAAACAGGATGATACTGCGAACAACCTTCTACGTTGTGGCCACGGCCATACTTCTTCTCTTGCTCTGGCATGATTCCCATCCAACGTTGTTCCAAAGGGACACTTGAAAGCAACGCTTGACAGTCTAAAACTGGCTTGCCAAAACAGCTCTGCTCAACTGAATGAGCAGACCATTTTTCCAACGCGCCTACACGAACAGATATCCCGCAGCACAATGACATTGTCACAAGGCTGCGCGGATCAGACGCCGACCACGATCTGCAAATTCGTGCTCGCGAGCTCTTACAACAGAGGAGTGATACGCTGCAGTTGGTGGCAATAGGGCTCCACTCATCCATCCATTTTGCTTTCGCTACTCGAATGAGGCCGTGCACTTTCTGCACTTGCGCGTCACAGATGCAGCCATCGTATAGACGACACTGCGATCCAGCGACGCAATTGAGCGTGGTACTGTACAACAACAGATCGTTCCGATGTGAACGAATGAGCCCACCACTCCCTATACATTCTACATCACGTGGTATCTTGATCTTGAAAGTGTAGCTCTTCTGGGAGGCTTTTAATCGAAAATCGACAGGTCCTGGTGCTACTGTTTGTAGGGGTTCTCACTGGCAGCTCGTCGTCATATACAAAGCCGAGCGCGACGATCTCCTATGTACAAAATTTCTTGTTTCGACACTGCCTTGAGCTGGTAGAAGAATGCAAATGCAGCCATCGGCGAGAAGCGCTTCCGAGTCTGAGATGGCGAAATGGTTGCGCGATCCCACAACAATCCTGGAGCAAATCGGGCTTGGCAATCGCAGCACTACTGTAGCGCTAGACGAAAGTTTGGACAGGAGAGCAACTTTGCCGTCGCTGAAATCGTCACTCTGGACTCTCTCCAACACTGCTTCCATCGCACAAACGTAATCACTTTCCGCAGTAGAGTGTCGATGCCGCTTCCACTGGACAAACTTGGCTCTAGCATGCAAACGCTCGAATTGCATAGTAGCGTTCAGATCTCTTCGGCAGTGCGGTACTGCCGCTTCATCTTACCACATCCAAACTCGTGTATTTGGTGCGGTAGATTTCGATCTTCGATTCTTGCCTTGGTATCTTGCAGCTCGTCTTGCATGTGCAGCAGAAAAACTCCACGCTCGCCACAGTCGAAAGACTCCACGTCACCGTCTTTTCCTTGCGGTTCTGCTCAGCTTCATCTCCATGAAAAGCGGCAGCTGGACTAACATGCAAGCGTGAGGAGGACGCCATATCGGTCGCTCGACTTAACTCAACGCTCGCAGTTGTTGTTTTTCCTTCTTCTTCGGCGCTGCTGATAACTGCGCAAGCTCCGCTCACACACTTGCGCCAGCGTCCGTTATTGAATTCGCTTGACTGAAGAAGCAGTGCTCGCTGCACCGTCGTCGATCAGCAAACAGGTTCTCCGTCAGCACGAGCAGATCCATGTCGTCCCACAAACACGAATAAGTCAGGGCTTCAAGGTTGCGGGTCTACTCGCAGTGCCGCCATCGCTTGAACGCCCTCTCCCTGCATAACGAGCTGCCAGGGTTGACGCCCGCGTGTGTGTGAGTCGTGTGGTTGTGACTGCACTTGCAGAAGGCCTCCACGGCTCACGAATGCCTTCTTCTGATGGATGGCGCTTGGTTCTTCATTCACTGCGAGCTGGTCGATGCAAAACGTTTTGCTACTTGCTGTTCTTCGGCCGTGGTGACGACAACAGCGGCATGGCGTACTAAACCTGTACATAACATAGCACACAGCACAGACACGTCACCGATGATGAATCTGTACTTCACACGCTGATCTCTGGAGCCGAGCGTCTTAAACACGCGTCTTACAATCGCTCCTTGTTCGCACTGCACCAATCGATCCAATGTATGCCATTTTCTCGAGTGAGCCACTGAGCGATACCATCAGAGAGATGTGTGGTTTTGTGGAAGTGGGCTCTTGTGCTGCTCCTTGACCAAGCGAGTACGAATGTTCGCTTTCTCGACTCGGTCCCGGAGTTCGTATATCCGGATTCGGGTATCAGTAGCATTACGTTATAACGCTATCCGGAACTTGGATACAGTGCACGTCAAAAAGTTAAGGACAGCAAAAAATAATTGAATTATATGATTTTTTTTGATTTTTGTGTTTGCGGACGAGCTTTTTTTAGTATGTTAGAGAACGTCATTAGAACATGCTTGTGGTGAAATTACAGCTCGATTTGACTTCTTAGAGCCACAGGAATAGCCGATATAATTTTATAGAGGGCGACAAAACGATAGGGACAGCGCAAGATTCAGCCATTTGGGGGCGA
>JALBZD010001026.1:0-11861 GCA_038050675.1 Globisporangium cylindrosporum | reverse complement strand
CAGCGAAATTGAACAGCTCATGAGCAATGATGTGACGCACTGGTTCGACAGATTCAGTGATGGAACATCCTGTCTCGAAGCAACCGACTTCGACCTCCTGACCAACATTCGGGTGTACTTGCAGCCGAATCACCTGGACAGACAGACGTAGGCGCCTGCGGCGCCCACGTCTGCTTGTCATCACCGTGCGGACGCCTATAACGTCTTGCACACCAATTCACTTCGAGTCGAAGCTGCGAAAGCAGTGTAGCTAGAAGAATGGATATTCTCGTTCGCGTAGCGTAACATAATATACCTCACCTTAACTAACTAGTTCGACAACGCACTCAGCAAGATCGATGCTGCTAGTCTCCAGGGTCTGATTTTCTTTCCCTCATTGCGAAGCGCTCTCAATGTCTCCGCAGCTCACAACGTTCTCCAAGCTGATTGAAATCGAGATCCACAACTGCTCGACGGCGGAGTGGGGAGAAGACGCGGCGTTGACAGCTGGAGCACACCCGCTGATTCAAAATCTCTACGTCTCGATGATAAACATGAGCGGCATCCCCGAAGGACTCTTGTCCCCAGGCTTCCCGCCTCAATTAAACGGCATCGAGTTCTGCGAAACCAACCTGACCAAGCTCTCAATCGACTTGTTTGAGAAATGGTCCAAGGTTTTGTTCTTCTACCTGAAGCTGAATCCCGGCATCACCGAGTCCCCACCGGCACTACTTCGCACCGCAAACAGCTCGCTTCTGTACCTTTCGCTGTCTTCAAACTCCATCACTTTTCCCCCCGAAGACGTATTCACTGGAGACCAGTACGAACTCTTCCTTGCGCCTGGAAACCTACTAACAAAGCTTCCCGAGGAGATTGGGACAGCAGCCGCGATTAGCAACCTGATGATCACACACATTGACATCGCAGAGATACCCAAATCGTGAACAATCGCAAGTGACCAGCATGCGCAGGCGGCCCTCACGAGTGGGTTTCTCATGATAACGGATAGCATGCCGCTGTGTGCCTCGCTCCTCCGTTCATCGTCAACAGGCGATAGTAGCAACAACATAATGTCAAGACGCGCTCATGGATCAATTGTTGGTAGACCTAACCAAGACTATTGTGTCTGATTGACGCACATGTTATCAGTAGTGGCACGTATACTTGGTATACCAAGCGGAGGTCAAGATGGATACATTTGGTGTTGCATGAAGGTTGCACCAGTAGTCCTTCCTATTCAAGAGCTCCATTCTGGTATTTTCAAAAGGGAAGCATGACAATAATGAAGGATGAGAAGAAGACGCGGCTCAAACTGCTGGTGCTGAGCGAGCTGGACGGACAGATCCTGCGCGTGAACCGTCTCTGCGAGCGCCTCGTGTGCTCGGACGACGGCGACATCGACGCCATCCTCGTCAGCGGTGGGCTCGTCGCGAAGCGCGCGCCGCGCGAGTACGAAGCGCTGGAGGCCGTCGCCGCCGCCGAGGGCGACATGATGGCGCTCGTGTCGCGGCTCGAGATGATTGTCTGCCGCGTGCTCTACATCCCCGATGATGTGCGCTGAGTACCAGTGTTTTATATGTGTTTGTATGTGTGTTGGGACTCTCTTTGTGTGTGTATAGTGTGCTGACGGTTGGTTGGTTGGTTGATGACGAATGGCAGAACGATCCACCGACGACGCGCAGCCTCGTGGTGGCGCCGCCGACTCTGACGCAGTACTCAGCGAACGTGTTCTCGCGCGAGCAGCAACTGGCCGACGGTGTGGTCGTCATGGGCGAAGCGTACTACCTCAAGTGAGTCAATCTCTCGATCGGTGTTGGTAGTGGAATATATAGGCGAGTGGCTGATTGACCTTGAATTCCATGTGCAGACTCGTTAACGATGCCACAGACCCGACCAACGGCCGTGACCTCGTGCTCGTGTTGCGGGATTCTGCAGCGCGTACCCAGCTCCCTGCTCTCCGTAAGTGTTTAAGTCTCGACTGCTCTCATTTCCATCATTGTGTCAAGACTGTCGGATTGTATGATGAGGTACTAACACTGTTGTGACTTGTTTTCTGGCTGTACAGAGGCACAGCAACTGGCTTCTTCAGCTAGCCTTATAAAGACAGCGGCGTGCTGACTCTGATCTCATTATTACCCTCTATTGTATCTGCAAATGCATGCAAGTAGTCTCCTCTTGAAGCTCTGCAGCAGCCCCACCACCTGGAGGTCATCGGCGGCAGCCACCACCCGCCGAGCGCGAGTACGCCGCTCGTCTTCCCAGGTAGTATTGCGCCCTCATCCTCCAAGATCATGGAACACATACAAGCATTTTTGGCTCTACTGATCATTGTATGCACACAGGGTCTCTCCGCTTGGGGCAGTTCACGATTCTCGAACTCGAGAGGCAGCACGTTGACGATTCGTGGCAGATCGCCGCCACGACGTCGCACCAGTTGCTACCGCTCTCTGATGACTCGGACGACGAAGACGGCGCGAGTGGCAGCAATAGCTCCATGCAATGGGGGTAGCACAGCATCGACGTAGTCTCAATGACAAAGTGATGCCTGAGAAGGAAATGGGGAATCCATCCTGAGGCATTGAGACTGTAGCATTCATTGTCCGTCAAGCTCACAATGGATGTTGCAACAAACACCAAATACTATTTTCCTCCTTCAGCAATTGTTTATTAACAAAGGGTCTATTACCTTTCGTTTATGACATTTTTGTCGCTCAGCTTTGTGTGACACGCATGCATCCATCACGCTCGCATGCAACGGCGGAATGCTGCCTGTCGTTCCTCAGTTTAGAACAGGCGCGCGACCCCACAAGAGCTCTTTCTCCTCCACAACACAGCGAGAAGGGAGAAGCAATCGTTCGTTCGTTCATTCGTGTGGTGATCTCTGTCGCTTGCCACCAGTTCTCCTTTGGCGCAGCCCAGCTCTAGCTACACCGCCCAGGTCAACACCAGCCGCTCGCCATGACAGCATCCAGTTCCGACCAGTACCACCCGCCGCTGCCATCCGCGACGAGCAGCTACAACACCACCACCACCAACACCAATGTGTTCGACGTCGACATGGACGCGCTGGAGATGGAGCTGTGCTCGTACTCAGACGACCCACAGCAACTCACAGTGCAGAGCAGCGACACCGCGGTGACCGCGTACTTCCTCGCTAACGACTCGCGCCAGTACCACGAGCGATACTTGAATCTCGATGGCCCGCCGGTGACTACATGTGGCAATGGTCACGACCACACGGACTTTGACACCAGCTACAACGAGCGAGGCGATGGCAGCATGCGGCGACAGCACTCGAGCAGCCGCTTGGAGCATCAGGGGCGCGCGGCACTTCACCACGTGTCCGAGAGCTTCCGCGACTCGGTGCTGGATCTCTACGCTGCGAGCAAGATCTTTGGTATTCACTTGATCACGTTCGAGAGCCTCTTTGTGGTTATGAGCTCACTATTGGCGACCACGGGCTACTACGTCTACAGCGAGAACCGCGGCGGCAAGAGCTTTGGCGCGAACATCTCGTGGATGATCGTGTCATTCGCGATCGTCGCGCCGATGATCATGCAGATTAAGCAGGCGTTCACGCGCCGCGAGATGGCGTTGGACGTCCTCGCAGAAGGTGCGTCTTTATGAGCGAACCTTCATTGTGGCGTATCTCATTCTTGACTTGTGCTAACGATGTACATGTATTTGTGTGTGTATTATCCCAACAGCCAAGGCACTATTTGCAAACATCCTGCTCGCGAATACGCTCTGGAACTGGGGCGACAACGGTCGAAGCAAGCTGCCGGGAGACCACGCCAAGAAGACCAAGAAGCTGCTGGTGTCCGTACTGCGAGACATCTGCACTTTGCTGCTGCTGCCCACGCTGACGCGGGGACGTCATCGCCTCACGCTGCACGGACGCCAGGTCGCGTCGCGATACGAGCACATTGTCGAGAAGCTGCAGCTGCAGATCATGACGTCGTTCCGAAGTCTCCACGAGCAAGTTGAGGTCATGAAGAGCGCGGGACTCCCTGCAAACGAGGCGTCGCGCATCAACCAGTACCACTGGCTGCTGCAGGCGCGGCTCGAGAAGCTGCAGAACATCAAGTTTTACCGCACGCCGCAGGCGACGCGCTCGTTTACACGCTTGTTCATCCTTGTGCTGCCGATCTTCTACGGCCCCTACTACGTGTACTTGATGCGCGGTGACGATTTCCAGTCCACGAGCTTTGGGTTTTGCCTCGTGCTGAGCGCCGTCACGAGCCTCACGATGATCGGCATCTTCAACGTCGAGATCGCGATGGAGGACCCGTTCGCTGGCGGCGGCATGGACGGCATCCGCGTGCGCGAGGCGTTCCAGCTGGTGCACGGCATGTTGAACGTATGCTACAGTGAGAAGCGAAGCAGCCAGGTACATTCATAACCTATGAGAAATTGCATGCATAGAGAAACGTAGACTCGAAGTGTGGCATGTGAGGTCCTCTTACCTAGACTTGCTATAGATAACTACGCAGAGTACCTACCTTACCTACCTTCCTGCATATCTACATATTTTAGAATGAAAGCGGTTCCTCGTCGTCGTCCTCGTCAGCAAGCCACGGATGGTGCAATGCATCCATGACCGTGATGCGCTGGTTCGGGTCTCTCTTGAGCAGCTGGAGCAGCAGGTCTCGACACATTGGAGCCACGTTCCGCACACTTGGTGGCGGCAGCTCCGTCTCGACATCCCACCTTGTGATCTCGTCAAAGAGCTCCTTGGTGCTTTCGGCTTGGAACGGCAGCTTCCCATACAAAAATATGTAGAGCAGCACGCCCGTGGCCCAGACGTCCACTTTGAACGGGTCGTAGAGCTCGCCAGAGCAACACTCTGGCGCGAGAAACTGGTACGTGCCCACGGTATCCGACACAAAGCAGGGCTGCTGTGTATTGCTACTGCCACTGCTAACGCTGCTACTTCTCTCTGTAAACATCTTTGCGCAGCCAAAGTCCGTAATGTGACAGCGTCCCGACGCGTTCAGCAGGATGTTTCCAGGCTTCAGGTCGCGATGGCACACGCCGCGGCTGTGCAGGTACTGGAGTCCGTTCAGGATGTCCTGGGTGTGCGCCTTTGCCCACGCGTCCGTGAGCACACCGCCGGTCAGCGGGCTTGCAAAGAGCTTCGTCTCCGGATTGAACATCATGCACGGACCGCGCGGCATGAACTCGAGCACCATGTAGATCTTGTCGCTCGCGTCGCTCTCTATCACTTCGAAGAGCAGCACAACGTTGCGGTGGTAGAGCACGCGCATGATCGTGATCTCGTCGCGCACGTGGTCCAGCGCTGTTACTACGCGCATGCGCTGCGCTGCATTGTCTGTGTTGCCATCTCCTGTCTCTGCGCAGTACTCCTTCATCTTGAGCAGCGCCTTCTTGGAGAAGATCTTGATCGCGAACTGGCGGCGCTTTGGCTCAGCAGGAGTAGGAGTAGTAGCAGCAGACGCACCGCCATTCAGGAACGCTGGCGGTGGCGGCGGGGGAGGTGGGCTAAGCAGATCATCACTGCTGCTGCTACTGTTGTCACTCGCTTCAGTCGCCAAAGCTGAAGCAGGGACGGTGCTGCTGGCATTGGCGTTGGCGTTGGGGATCCGCTCGCAGAGCTTCACCTTGCCAAACTGGCCCTGCCCGAGCGTCTGCAGCAGCTCGTAGTTATTGACGAATTTGCGGCTGTCGCGCGTCTTGCGCTTGTCTACCGTGGGCGTCTCCACGATGTTCCACTTGGCTGCTAACGACTGCTTGCTTGTCGCCATTGCGCCCGCTGCTCACACGTCCAGTTCTAAAATGATGAACGGGTGGGCGATTGGCAATTGGTAATTGCAGCATTTTACTCGTTCACTCAGAGGGGCCACTATTGGGAGTACAAGTTGCGGGAACCGAATCTCCATCATCATCAGACGACCACAAGAATGTCATCCATTAGATGGGTCTGTTTTCGGATACAATGGCAATCACCACCACACGCCTTGGTCGCATCTCTCTTGACAGGTAGTGCTCTCGCAAATCAGCCTGAGCAACATAGCCCACACCTCCAGTGTCAAGTAGAACGATCTCGTCTCAGAAACCAACAGCAACAGCATTCAGGCGTGGCAACCAAAACCAGTCTCTCTTCGTCATCAAATGGACTGGTAGATGGACATACATAACACTCGTTTTAAACGATCACTCACGTCACATTGACAATCAAAAACGACTGAAAGCTGGAAACTGGACGGACGGGGCAGACTTGGACTCGCTCGCAAACTTCTCTGGCCAGGTCAAAACGCATTCAGTCGCTGCAGTGGATGTTCGGTCACCTACATGATCACGCAGTTGCCATCGCCAGATGCCTCCTCTTCATTCGCATCAGCCATGGCCACGTCCTTGTCGCGGTTGCGCTCCCGCAACTTCAAATCTTGCTGCATCTGGAAAGACACAACATAACAAATGGCACAATGTATGAGATCACGATTTAGCTCAAAGCGCAGAATGAAACGAGAATAGAGGTTAGGCAGAACAACTCGTACCTCCTGCTCAGTAAATAGAAATGCGCGAGGCACAGTAAACACGTCACCGTCATCGTACACGACGGAGTACGTGCCGTCCTCCAGCAGTTTGTCCACCCTGCCTCGAGAGAACTGCACCACGTCCTTGCCAATGTCAAACTTCGTGTACAAAATCGTACCAACTGGGTACTCGTGGACAACAGGTGTAGCGGGGGCGGGGGTGGGAGTGGCGACAACCGCTGGCGCTACTGGAGCTACTGACACCGGGACTGCTGGTTGGATTGCTGGCGCTTTTGGTGGAGACGTAACTGGCACTGCTTCCGCCACACTCGTGTAGTTATTTTTGGTTGACTGTGCGTCCATTGGGTCATTGGTAAGTCCGAGAAACGCATTGACTTCCTGCGTCATCGACATGGGCTCAACACGCATCGGACTCGAGTGCATTGACGGAGTATTCGATTTGACTCCACTCAGACCGTTCTGGGCCATTGTCGCGGGGGACAACGAGTTGCGATTCGATGCGACTCGCTGAGGGCTTTCGTGAACCACAGTTGACGCCGTTGGCGCACTTCCATTGAATTGCTGCTGCTGCTCTTCGCTTTGAATGCCAGTCGACACACTGCCAACATCGCTGCCGATCTGCATCTTCGCTACGAACGATTGCATCACCTGTGCAAAGCATCGACAAGTACACACGCCAACAAGCAGATTAGCATCCTCAGATCATGCAAACATCGTCATTGCACCCCACAATCAGATCATAAACTTACATCACGCACTGGACCGCTTAGCAATTTCCACAGTTTCCCGTACTCAAACACCAGCATGTTGTGCACTTCGCGCGGAAGCACATCTTTCTTGCCTTCCCACAATCGACTCTGCAAATCCGCGATCTGCAACATCATCTGCATGGATCGGCTGATGACGCCAACGAATTCGCGAATGCGCTTCTCGAGGTCCTCCTTCTTGATCGGTGCCGAGTCGCCAAAGTACTCGATGTGCTCCTCCAGTTTCAGCTCCTGCTCTTTCGCCTCTTCTTTCGCGCGCGCCTGGCGAATCGAGTGGAATTCGTAGTATTGCTGCAACGCAGTCGTCAAAATCGGGATGAAGCGCAGGAGCGCAGCGGTGGCGTGCTGATCCGAGGCAAAGCGGGAGTCTTCGAAGTTCTTGAGCGCATTCTGCATTTACAAAAAACGACAACCAACAAATAAATCAATTCAGTCATGCACTGCATGTGTTTGTGTAGACCGCAGCAAATGATCGTTCACATACCTGCAGGGACCACTCTCGTCGCTCGCTTACTTTTCGAAACAGATTCGTCGCGCTCTGGTATAAAGCGAACTCTTTCTTGCTCTTTTGCATGCTGCGAACGCACTGCTGGATCTTCGCGCTGCTCTCGACGCGAGACTGCAGAAGCGCAGCCACTTCCAGCTCGTCCGAGTTGAGCACATCAAAATGCGCTTGCAGCTTCGCGCTCACTTTGCTCTTTCCGCTCACAAGCAGCTCGTCGCGGCGCTTGATCACAAACTCGCGGAGCTGCAGCGACCTCATCTCTTCCATCTGCCGTGCATCCTGCACTGCGCTGTCGCCAGTGCGCACCTCGGCGCTGCATTGCTCGACCATTTTCGAAAGACGCTCCTGCAGATTCTGGATGTGGTGGCGCATACCACTCTGGTGCTCCACATTCGCTTTCTGCGCGTTCTTGAACCAGGCGATCCGCTCCAAGCACGACGAACACTCCTCTGTGATGCGCGTGATCGCGTTCTTTGCAGCAACTGAGCGCGCGTGCGCATTCTGGTGCGCACCTGGATTCTGCAGCAGGCTCTGGATCATCGCCACTTCAACGTGGTTCGCTTCTTGGTTCTGTTGCATCGCCGAGTTCACTCGTTGGCTCTACATTCAGTGACGCAGGTTCATACATTCTGTCAGCAACCAGCAGTGACCATTTCAACGCATTCACACACTTCAAATGTAAAACGCACCAGTTCACATAAGTTATCAGCCCGCGGGAGCTTCGAGATGATCTCGAGCACCAGTTCGAGCCCCACGCGTTTGTGCACCTCAACTTCCTGCTGGTCGAATTCTTTCAGCCACGACGCGAGCGCGTCGCACGTCAGATCCAGTTGCTGCGCGATCTCCAGGTTGCTTGAGACACAGAGCACGTTCCAGACGCTGCTGATCCAGCTCACGTTGTCGTTCATGATGCGGTTCTGGCGCCGGTCTTCGATCGCATCGTCGAGCAGCTGGCGCGCTTTCGCCGGAGATGCCGCCACCGCTGTGCCTTCGACCACCACTTCCATGTCACTCTGCTCTTGCGACTTTTCTTCCGTTTCTGCTTCTTGGGATGCCGTAGTGACGGGGACATTGCGCTGGGAAAGGACAATGTGCACTTCGCGTTCTTCTTCTTCCTGCAGCTGCTGCTGCGTGTTGGGTAGCGCGGTCATGCCATTGCCATTGCCGTTTGTCTGTTGATACGACTGTGACTGCTGCGATGACGCTGGCGACGACATGTCCACGTCCTGGGAGTTGTTCAAACGTAGCGAGCGCGCAGGCGCTTGAGCTTGAGCTTGGGCTTGTTGAAAATCTGCAGCTCCAGAAGATGACAGTGGCGGCGCTGTCTCTTTCATTCGCTTGCTCGGGTTCTCAATGAGCTGCACGTCGTGGGTGTCATCCTGGCGACGCTTGGCAGACGCTGCGTCACTGGACGTGGAGCTGTCGTGCACCATCACTGCCATCATATGCTGCTGGCGCTTGGCTTTTAGATAGTGGTACGCCTCGCGGGTGTTGTTGTGGCACGCGTCCAACGCCTCGATCAGCTCGTCCGTAGTCAGCGCGGTCTCAAACTCGTATTTCACCAGCACGCGCAGGCGGTCGAGCTCTGTCAGGTCCACGCTCTTGCGCGATGCCTGGGATGATTGGGACTGGGAGTGTGACTGTGAGGCGTGGCGCCAGTAATGGTCGTCGCCGCCGCCCATGTTCATGCGAGAGAGAGAAGAGAGAAGAAAGTGACACAGAGAAAGGCTTCGACCTTTCTCCTTCAGCTTTGGCTTGTGGCAGTTGAGAGAATGCCTATGTTCAAAAGAGAGAGATTGACGCACTGAATTTTCAAAAACAAGACAAATTATTTGAGTTTAGAACAGCAAAGTACATTATTGAAAATAAGATCAAAGTTTCGAAAGCAGACGCACCAACAAAAAATAAAAACCATAATCTGATTGGTCAAAATAGTAACCATCACTTACCAATTTTATTATTTGATAGAAAATATTTGTTCTCATAGGGAGCATTTCACTTAGTTTCATTATGTGGAGGTGGCCTTGAGTGTGCTCACAATACAACTTTAGAGAGCTATTTACATTTCATCTTTGTATACCTTGATACCAGAATGAACGTCTTTGTGAGCAGTTTGTGTAGATTTATACTCACTACAGCACATAACTCGTTGTTTTGTATATTTTGACTTCCTATACCGTATATTTACACTGAATTGAGAATTGAAGGATCTTTTTAAACAGCAAAACAAGAAGTATAAATAGATAGAGGCACTTGAGCTTGAAAAAGCCTCGAAGAACACCATTCGCAAAAAGTGAGCTGTGAATGCTTTGCGAGTGCGTTCACGTGAACGCCATTCGCAAAGAAAGACAAGGCAAGATGGTTCGTGGTGCCCCTCGTGTTCGCAATAGAGAGCAAGAGGAAAAAGTATGGCGCTGGGCATTCGGAGGACGTCTCACGCATCAGCAGTTGGCTGAGCTTACGACGGCGAAGTTCGGCCGTAAGGTGTCCGTCGCCATGATCTGGAGGACGCTACATCGGACGTCGGTTCGCCCTCTGGGCCGAACAAGGACTGCTTCTTGTCGTTCAAAGACGACGGAGCGACTCTCCGCCGAATTCTCAGAGTCATAAACGACACAAAGAGGACCCTCGATGTTCCCATATTCGTGCTAACTTGCCCTGAGGTGAGCCCCCTCCCTTGAGTGCTGTTCGATTGTATCGTTTCTATGTCTACTTCAACGTCTGTGCTTGTACTGTGCATTTTATGTCAGATCACGGAAGCGATCATTGCTGCAAGAAAGCGAAAGGTGATTGTCTGTGTCATCATGGACCACTACATTTCCGCCGACCAAGCGACTTGGGGTTCTCTCACGAAAGTAGTATGTAAGTTTCTCAATGATTTTCTTTCTTCCTCTATTCCGTGTGTACAAACTTTTGTTCCTCATGTCCGTTCCTATTCTGTTTTGATTGTGCAGCGAATCTCGGTACGCTTCAAGCCAGGGAGCGCATACATGCACACGAAGGTGAGATAATCTTGAGAATGCGAACTTGGAAGTTGTTGTGTTTACTTTATGTACTCTTTTCTCTTTGAAAAGTATTTTATCAGCGACAGATCAGTTTTGCTGAACGGATCTGCGAATTTTAGCTGCAGCGCTCATACCAGGACCGACGAAATTGTGCAGATCATGCATGGCGGGAATGCAGTTGGTGGGTCTCCAATGTTGCTCTTTGCACTATCAAAATCCAAGCTCACAGTATTTTGTTTTGTTATGCGTGTGCTTTCCTAGATTTTCTTCACCCTACGTACGGATTACGGTAAAATGTAGCTTCGTATTCCATAAAACATTGTTGAAGTGGATTCGAGCGCAGCCACACGAAATTCTCGATGGCCTCAGGGTTCTCACAACGAAATTCCCTCCTCAGCACACTTAGCGAACATGAACCCTTCGATCAGTGATCAAATACGCCTTATGGTCTCGATTGGTCGTCAGATCTTTTGCCGCCAAGGCGTAAATGCTATCGCGCCGCGACAACCGTTCTCCGGCACCGCTTAGCAACACCAGATAGACGCTTCTCGTCTCTATGGGTCGTTTGTGGCGCAACAACTTGCGGCGCACCAGCGCCAGCTCCCAGTGGCCCAGCAGTACGCGACTCCGCTGCAGGTGCACCAGAGTGTGGCGCTCCAGAATCAACTTACAGTGCTCCAAAACCAACTTACGGCGCTTCAGAACCAGCTTGTGGCGGCGCTGCCGTACACAGCTCACCGAGACCAGACAGCGCTCCAGCACCAACTCGCAGCACTTCAATATTTCTCAACTCCGTTGGGGCGCGATGTCGTGGTACCCTCTGTGCTGACCCAGTCATCCATTTCACCGCGCAATCGGTTAATGTCGTTGCTGTAGACTGCCCATTTTGAGCCGTCTGCATCGTTACTCTCGGGGATTGCGATAGCTCACCAACACAAACGTTCGCGCTCCTTGGGGCCGGGAAATCTATTGCAAAAGCGAAGAGCCACAGAGGAAGCAACAAACCAAACCACTCTACCAGGTGTATCGGAACCCATTATGACTGCAGTTCGTGACGACGCTGTGGCCACAGCGGTTGACCTCGAAT
>JALBZD010001025.1:0-11866 GCA_038050675.1 Globisporangium cylindrosporum | reverse complement strand
TGTCACTTAGCGGTGAGCTGCTGTACTCACCATCGTGCAACTACAGGACATGGCAGTACAGCCATGGTCGAGAGGTCATCCGTTCGTGGGGGGATAACGAAATTTCCACCTCACAACTCGCGCAAGCCAAAGATGAGCTTCTTGGTAGAGGAGAACGCGCACGAGACGCTCCAAGAGGCGCTCGCGTTCATCGACGCCTGCGTAGACACCAGCAGCAATTCGGGCAGCAGCAGCACGTCGTCCCCCCTCTCGCTGTACGACGATCTCGAGGCGTTTCTGCTGGAGAGAGACGATCGCCCAGCTGTCCGTCCAAGCGCCTTCACGAGTGAGACGCTACTGATGGGGAGTAGCGCAAAGCAGAAACAGCAGCAGCAGACAAAACGCAACACGAAGACGCCGCAGAGCCACCTGGCGGCCGTCAAGCGCAACCGCGAGAAGAAGAAAGCCGAGACGACGCTGCTGCGCGAGCAGGTCGCGCAGCTGGAGGCAAAGTTGAAGCAGCTCAAGCTCGCGAAGAAAGTCGAGAGCTCGTCGCTGCAAGTGCATCTCCAGCGGATTCAAAAGAGATGCAGTGGCGGTGGCGATGGTGATGGCGAAGAGAGAGGCGTGTTCGCGACAGGGGCGGGGAAGCAGGAATACATAAATCCAGAAGATAACGACGACGAGCTGCTTGTTGCGACGGTGCAGCCGACCTCACAAGTGTCGCTCTGGCAGGGAATGGCGGCGATGCAGGCGCGCGAGAGACACAAGTCGCAGACGCTGAATGCAGAGCTGAAAGACGCGGTGAGCAAGCAAGTGAAGCTCGTCCAGTCGCTTGAAGCGCTGCTGCTGAACACGAAATCGAGCCAATTTGTACGGACGAGCTCTCTTGTGATACAAATTGCTCGGGAATATTGACGCTTTCTTTGTGTTGGAAAGCTGACAGATGTGTATGACGGTATTGTGTATTGCGTTCACAGGGACTCGATCTATTACGAGACGACCAAAGGCAATTCTTATACAACCACTCGGTACTGAACCAGGAGCCCGCGATCCTGACGGACCTGCGGTATCGCGTGGAGCAAATGTATCAGGAGTTCGGCGTGTTCTTCAGCCACCCGTCGTGGGACGATATCGCGAACTCTGTGGTGTTTTCGAGCCAGCTGAAGGTCATGCCAGATGGCAGACCTGTCATGGAAATGCGCATGAATGCGCCGCTGCGCTGCAGCTTCCGGGAAGCAGGCGACACCGTGTGGCGACGAGCACTGGAGACGAAGGAGTTGGTCCAGATGTCGCACTATTACCTCAAGGTACGAATGTTTAGGAGCACGCGATAATTGTCTCTTTATTACGATCCCTAACAGTGATTATGGAATGTTTCACGGCCTACAGCGAGAGACGCTGTCAAAGCTCAGCTACATGAAAGTCTGCACCATCCTCCTCGAGGGTCCAGACGGATCGCCGATGGAGCTCAATGGCACAACATACGTCCAGCGGTTCGTCGGTGCGGATCATGACGCGTACATGTGGGCGTCTGCGATACGCTTGTCGACTGGGGGCGAGGTGTTTCACGAGAAAGGCTGGATGGTCGCGTCCAGTAGTTCACAATCTAACTGTACTAACGGCTACAGGACAGTCTCGCGGGGCTTTTGCCAGATTTTCTGCGACTCGCTGGGCGATGTCGACACAGCGAAGCATAGCGCTGCCGCGAGAGACCGACGTGCATTTGTGCTCAAGATCTTGGGCAACAGGACGCGCGCGTACCACGAGTTTACGCAGAACTTGTTGCTGAACGAGTTCTCGGGCTTCCAGATGCGCCAGCCGCTGCTGCTTCTCTCGGGCTCCGAGTCGTGCTGAGTTTCGGGGTTATGGAGCGAAGTAGGGTTGCCTGTGGAGATCTGAATATACCGCGCCCCTTCTATAAACCAACGAATTCGAGGTATTCGAGTCTGTAATGTCCAATGTAATGTAGATAGCATCACACTTTTTCGCCCCTTTGCGGGATACGCTTGAACTTCGAGCTGCTGGGTTCGACAAGCCTTCAATTCAGATCGAGGTAGCTCACCATGACATGTCAAAGGGTTCACCGGAGTAGAACAGCGCCTCATACATTCAGTAGTACAGACTACCACAGAATACGATTCGTACACGTGGACATCTGCTGTCTTCTCGCCGAACCACGGTCGAAAGGTCTTTCGTAAAAAGAGGCGAGCGGATCGCGTCCAATCAAACTGAAAGAAGATGGTTTGCTCAGCCAGCTCCCTCTCTCAAACCCGTTTTCTCTCTACCAGGTGCGCCTGATCCATTCTGCCGAACAAGAATCAGGCAGGGCACTCAGAGCCGCGTAGCTCCGAAGCAGGTCGAAGCAACAACTTCCGAGTCCACTCGCCAAGTGGGTACAATCGGTTTTTTACAGTCCCCTTCGTGCAACATTCACCATTTTCCCTCTCATTCTGCAACCCCAGTTTTACTAAAGCAGCAACCAGAAATGATGACCAGCACTCTCGTACTCCCTCCCATGATCACCATCCTCTGCGCTGTTCCATCGCGATTTGTCCTCGTCATTTTTTCAAAATCTCTCAAGTAGCCACAGCGACAGCGGCAGCATGAGCTTCTTGGTGGAGGAGGAGGACGCGCAGATAACGTTGCAGGTGGCGCTCGCGTTCATCGACACCTGTGACGACAGCGCGAGCAGTGCGAGTACCAGCGCCATCAGCAGCCCGACCAGCACGAGGTCCAGCAGCATCAGCAGCAGCCGAAGCTTCGACAGCCCGGCGAGTCAGAGTAGTCGCAGCAGCAATAAAGACCAGCACACGACGACGGATGATGATGATGGAGAATATTATGAACAAGATGGCGTCTCGTTCGCAGACGCGATCGCAGCGTTCGTCGCAGTCAGTGGAGCGCAGCAGCAGCAGTTTCATCAGCAGGCACCGGCCACGCGGCCTGGGAAGACCAAGAGCAATGGCGACGCGGTGAAACGCAGCCGCGCGAAGAAGAAAGCTGAGACGCTGTTTTTAAAGGAGCAGGTGGTGCAGCTGGAAGCGAAACTGGACGAGCTGCAGCGCACGCGGAGGATGGAGAACTCGTCGCTGCAAGCATATCTCCAGCGGCTGCGAGCGGAAAGCGACAGTAATGAGAGAGATTATGGATATGACAGTGCGCTCTTGGCGACGAAGATCCAGCCAAAAGCAGCAGCGTCGCTCTGGTTGGAGATGGCGATCATCCAGGCGCAGGAGAGCAAAAAGGCTCAGCTGCTCAACGCCGAGCTGAAAGAGGCCGTGAACAAGCAAATCAAGCTCGCCAAGTCGCTGGAGGCGATACTGGGCAAGAAGATGAACCAATTTGTGAGTAACCCCTTGTCTGCTGGGGATGTCTGTCTGTCCACTGTGGCTGCTAGTTCAAAGGCTAACAGACTTATGACATGTATGTTTGTGCTTTGATTTCGATCGACAGGGTCTGGACTTGCTGCGAGATGAACAGAAGCAGTTCCTTTACAACAACTCGGTGCTGACGCGAGAGACTGGCATTATGGCTGATTTACGGCAGCGTGTGCACCAGATGAACTCGGAGGTCGCCTCGGTGTTTGCACATGAGTCGTGGATGCAGATCGCGGATACTGTGGGCTGTTCGAGTCGACTGAAGCAAGATCGAGTGGTTGGTCCGGTGATGGAGCTGCGCCTGACCACCCCACTGCGATGTAGTATTCGCGAAGCTGGCGACACTCTGTGGAGAAAGACAATGGAGACGAGTGCTTTGATTCAGACGCCCAAGTATTTCTTTGAGGTATGCCTTGCACCTTCCCCCAAATCCGGATCATCCCTTGGGGTACTGCGTTGGCTAGGTGCCAGGACGATTTTTAACTTTCTATGCCAATTAATGTCTTACTTACAACAGCGACAGCTGCTCACGAAGTCCAGCTACCAGAAATCCTATACGATGATCTTAGATTCGCCAGACGGATCGACAATGGAGCTCAACGGCACCTCGTATGTCCAGCGGTTCAGCAGCGTGCACCATGACTCGTACATCTGGACATCCGCGATCTTTTCATCGAAAGAGGGCGAGGTGTTTCGTGAAAAAGGGTGGATAGTCGCGTCCAGTAACTCGAACTCACGAAGCGAGAGTACTCTACGCAACAACAGCCCAACAATCTTCCGAGGGTTCTACGAGATATTCTGCGAGAACTCGAGTGGCCATGAAGAGACAATCAGCTTAGAAACGAAAGCGCGGCGCGAGTTGGTGATGAGAACGCTCGGCAACCGGACGCGTGACTATCAGCAATACATGCAGAATGTGTTGTTGGACGACTTTGCGGGGCTCCAACAAGGAACGCGCTTTCATACGCTTACTGAAATGCATTGTTGACGCATGGTAGGTAATTCTGTGTGACTATATGTTCCAGAATCAGCGACGGCTCAACTCGTTTGGCTTACTGCAGGATCACAACCGCAAACATCCTCACCACGGAAGTAAGACTTGTATGCTGTCGCGGCTCACGACAGTGTAGATTCACCAGCGTCGAAACGGTAATGAATCAATTAAGCCTGTCAATCTTTTTTTCTCGACCGCAACACCCCAAACGTTACAGTTCGTGCAACCACCCAACCATTAAGAATGATGGTAACGGTAGAGTCATCATCTTCCAGGAGTAGCTCGTGATTATTCGTGCTGATCAATCGAAACTGTTCCTTGGTTTGATGAGAATCATGAGAAACCAGGTCCATCACAACTCAACTCTGCGAGGAATTTCCATAGATCAGTACATATGTACTGATTTTTGCCCCAGAGCACACGCTCACTGCATGTACTGACTCAGTACATTGTAAGTTCGCATGCAGACAGTTGGCTCAAGTTCAAATCAAATTTTATGAAACGGCTTTTTGTCATTTACAAATATGGGCTATTCTAAGCAAATTACTCACGCACCTGTAGCTCAATTGGTCAGAGCCCTGCTTACTCAAGCAGGAGGCGAGGGTTCAATTCCCTCCAGGTGCAAAACATATCTAAGTTAGTCTCCTTTCTTGCCACCGACATAGAACCGCTAACGCGACCGCACCGAGTGATGAGTGAGTAGACTGGACGCCAGTACACTAAGTCCGAATGGCGGATGCTCCTTCTAGAAATGGGTTCGATATACTATATATCTAAAATCCAATGTCTAAGCAGCTCCAGGTGTACAGAGTCCAGTCACATCACTGTTTTCACATTGAGTGTTAGCTATGTGTGTCAGCTCTAAGCGACCAAATTTTAAAACCTCTTTCAATTGTACTGTTCCAAAAGTGTAAGTTTGACTCAGAATGAAACCGATTTGCATGCATTTCATTATACAGAAATTTAGAGACTGCCTGCAGCTTTCTTTCGCTTGTGCTTTGGTTTTGGACCAGGCTTTAGACCGCGCTTACCTGTTGCAGTGGGGGCTACCTTGACTGTGGGAATCAGCAGAGTTGGATCGCGATCGAGTGCAACGTCTGTCGGCCAAGGTCTGAATGGCGTTGTGTAAGTGGCTCGAAAGTGAGCAATCGACAGACGATCGCTGTCGTACAAATCAGAGAGCAGCATCCCTTCTGCGGCTGCAGCGCACACAGCGTGAACACAGGGAAATTCGTCGTCACGCCAGCCACGGCATGTGCAGTCTTTCTCAGGAAGACTGACAAGGCGCCACGGGTGCGTGAGTCCATCTGCGCCCGGGCAGCCAAGGTGCCGAACGTTGTATGCACCTTCCAGGCACGGTGTGTAGCCGCAAGTTGTGCTGGCTTGAGACAAATCTTGAAGTCTCGCCGCAAGGAATGGAACGAGGCTGTGCTCACCGCATTGTCGAGCCCAGTCGTTCGCAAGTTGACGCTTGGCAGACAACAGTTCGTTCAACTTGACAAAGTAGAGATGAAAGGCATCGAGCGGCTTGGCGCTCCTGAGGTCGTTGCCGATCTAGTTGTTGGCTTGCTCGGAGAGGTTAGAGGTGATCTCGCTGTACGTTGGGAGGTTGTATACGTTTTGGTAGCTGAACTTGACCCAGTTCTGAATGTCGATGCTGGCCAGGTACTTGACTGCTCCAGCCTTGGTGCTGCTTAGCTGCTTGCTGTATAGCTTGAAGTCGTTCTCACAGTCGCTCCTCGCCATTTTGCAAATAATTCCTCTCTCAGCGCTTGTCAGCGAAGTCTTCGATCTGGAGATGTTGTCCATGATGTGACGCAAACAGAATCGGTGCCCTGCCTCAGGAAAGACGCTTTTCACAGCGCTGAGGAGCCCCTTCTGTCTGTCGGGCAAGACCGTGAATCTGTCCATGCCACCAAGGCCGTCTCTGATAATCTTGAGGAACCAGCACCAATTCTCATAATCTTCAACTGGAACAAGTGCGAGGGCAATTGGTACGATGTGATTGTTGTAGTCCTTGGCTGTTGTGATGAGAAACACATCGCGCTGATGCATCTCTCCTTTCAGATGCACACCGTCAAAGCCGAGTAGACGCTTGGTCATTTGTGCAATGTGGATGCCAACACTGGGGAAGAAACACGCTCGTTTGAATGTCGCGCCGTCTGACTCACGGTCAAAGCGCCACACAGATCCTGGGTTTTTCTTTGCCATGAGCTCAAGGTATGATTCGAGTCTCTGGTAGCTGTCGACTCGGTCGCCGTGAAATTTGTCATCGATCGACTGCTTCAGACGTGAGATGGCACTGGCGTTGATCACTATCCCTTTCGACTTCGAAAACGTGCTGATGATCTTGCTTTTTAATATTGTGACAGACCCAGCGTGCGCCGGAAGCACTTCGAGCTCGATCATTGCAGCGATACTCTCCATATCCAGCGTCCGATTGCGTAGCTGTTTTTCGGGAGGGGGAATCGAGCCTTCAACACACGGTGCACGCGACGAGCCGATGTGCTTTGCGTGGTTGTGGCAAAACTTTGCCGCCGTGATCTTCCAGCGACCCTCTTTGCTGAAGACGTTGATGTAGAAAGGACACTTAAGCCTCCCGCTTGCTGCAGTTGTGTCGTGAAACTGCTGTCCGTGCACGGTCTTGCACGCATACTTGGCATTACCGGAGTTGTTTGCCTTCACGCTGCTGTGCATGACGTAGAGCTGGAACCCGCAACGAGCAGCAAACGATTTGCACCGCTGCTGAAGAGCCTTTTGGGTCTCAAACACGTCCTGACCGACGTTAGCTTGATGGTCATACGCATATCCGTAGCTTGAGCTGGACGGGTCGGAGGTGATGATGATCTCTGGACGCAAAAGACCTTCCTCGATAGCGACTTGGAGGTCTGCCTGATCGAGACTGAATGCTGCCTTGCCGTACGTCTTCGCCATGCTCTTGGTGTGGCTGAATTGCATGTGAACTCTCATCGCCGCAATTTAGGACACAATGTGTAGCTTTGGCACTCGGAGTGCTTCTATTATTGGCAGTAGCCAAGTCGTTTCTGAGTTGGATACGCGTATCATTTTGGATATCTAAAGTAATCAAATTTGTTTAAATCTAATGTTTAAATTTGAGCTTTATGCGTATAAAGTACGTTAGGTGCATTTGTGAAAGGAGAAAATCAAACCTATTGCTGCCATCTGTATTTTTGCAATGTTGTCCTTGTCTGGGGTAAAAATCAGTACATATGTACTGATCTATGGAAATTCCTCCAACTCTGCCGAGTGATGGGTGTGGTCAGAGGCACACACATCCTGAGCAGGGCTCCAAGTGACCCTTACCGCCACTTGGCCACACCCACCACTTGCGAGCAATCAGCCCATTTCCTCCAAGAGCTTCTGGTGCATCAAGAGTGGTGGTCGTCCGGACCTGGACGCGAGTAATCACGACCAGATGTCACTGGTTGATGACGCGGCATCCCGTCTCGACCCCAACGCTAAGCGCACATATGTTGCATTCGTTGATTTCCCATGCTCCGCACACACAGTCGCAGGCAGAGATTCAGGTCCAGGTTTTCAGAACCAGCAGAAACGAGAGGCTAGACGAACACTAATAGAGATGGACCATCTTGTGAAAGAAGAAGCCGTCCATTGCCCAGCGCCACCGTCGGTTGTTGGCGCTGACTTCGCGCTCCCCTTCGACGATGACGACGACGCATTCGACTTCGGCGGGATGTCGTCGCTGTTTCTCGACACAACGTACGCGTTCGTGGACACGTTCGACTTCATTGACGACTGGAGTGCGACTTTGGATGCATCAACAGAGAGGCCGTTCAGCGAACTCCCGTTCGCAACACTCGACTATGCGTTGTCACAACCCAGCAGCGACAACGACGAGGTCAAGGTCGAGCAAAACCCAGAACCACAAGTACGACTGGTGTCCAACACACTCAAACAGATGCCAAAACAGAAGTCTACACAGACGAACAAAAGGAAACGTGGAATTCGCATCACTACGACAAAGAAGCCGCCTCGAAAACGCGCCAAGACGGAGATCCTCAAGCTGCGCAACGAAATCGCCGAGCTACAAGCTCAACTCTCGCAATTGCAGAATGGTGATGACAGTACACCTCGGAATGCGGAAGCTCCAGTAACAGGGCAAGTCGAGACTTCTTACTCACGCACAGCGAAGTCGCTCTCAAAGGTCGCGAAGTCGCTCGACCAGGCAGCGGCGGAGCTGAAGAAGCTTCAGGATGCACAGCAGCTGAATCACTGCTTGAAATCGGCCCTGGCAGACAAGATCCAAGTGCGCAAGGCATTCGAAGCCGTGCTCGAGGCCCAGCCACACTCCCAGGTATGTTCCAGCAATAGCTTACAATGTACTCCCTGCGCTCAGCGGCTACCAACCGATTACCTTACTACTGGATCCGCATTTATCTAGGCGTACAGTTTCGAGCTTTTGTAGGAAGCATCCGAGAATCCACTTGATCCCTAGAGCCACAAGCGTGCGTTTATGTAATACCCTCACCAGAGCAACAGCCTGCTTGCTGAGTTGGAGCAACTGGACTTGCGGACCGATCGTGTGCTCAAGGAGATCGATTTCCCCCAAGGCACAGGCAGTACTTCCAGTTGCACGACGTCGGACGCAGTGTATGGCCCTAGGTTCGAGTAAAAATCGAGCAATCCGATATCTCGAGATTTCCGGTCCCTCAGCAAGTACCTGTGACGGCAAGTGACAGCTTACGGCAAAGACGATCCTGGCAGCGAACCAACTATTGAGCAACGTCAGGTATGTCATACTGTTTGAGACCCAATAGTTAGCTGCTTCGAAGTATTTCAAACTCACTCCCTGCTTGCTGGCTTTGTTCAGAATGCACAGCAAGATTCCGAGCGCCAGTTGACTCACGAGAAGTGCTACTCCATGATGCTGGATGCTCCGTTCGGTTCTGTCAAAGCCGAATGCATGTCTTTGGTTCGCAGGATTGCCGAAGAGGAGGAGAGCGGCGAGGGTCAGCCGCATCGCGTTGTGTTTGTTTACACGTCCGAGATTTTCGTGGCTGATGGTGACTACAAATTCAAGGAGCACGGCTGGCTCGTCTTAACTCCAGACGCAAAAACCGCAATAGCAGATCCAGCGTCACCGCCCTCGTCACAGTTCCAGACGTTCTACCAGCTCTTTCAAGACAACCATGACTTAATAAGTGGGAAAATGGGCGTGAGCTCTACCACCACCGACCCAGCAACTTGTGAGCGTGGATACCGCGAGTATCAGTAAGGGCTCGCGCGCGCCACATGCATATCGAGTGCTTGATGCGGTTCGATCCTTTGTAGAAAGTGCGCTGGGCGATGTCGAAATGTTTTGCCAATAATATTATGTACTGCAATAATTGTACTTCTACTCTCAAATCAAACACGTGGTTTCTCGCACGAGGTATCAACAGTCTGATAGTGGAGTTGTTGGGCATACTGTCGCCAGACATCGAGTATTGTATTACGACGGACGGCCTTCTCAATCTGTGCCGCTCTTCGCTTCCTGAGCGAATGCTCTGTTGGATGACCCAAGCGGCTTGTTGGCTTTGCCCCCAAGTCCCCGAGCAGCACGTACCCTGTCCTCCCTGAGATCCGAAATGATAAACGCCTTGCAGATGCGTGATCTTCCGTCGAGAGCGCTGGCGATAAATAGTCGATTGCTGTTGACAACTGGTGGATGGATGGACTCGATAACCCTGAGGCAGGCGCCGCCCACTCAAGTCACCTACCACACTCTCTGGCAATAGACCAACCATTCAGCGAACCCTCACCCAGCCAGAGCTGACTAAGTTAGCGTCTCGCGCTGGCCGACGGAGGGATCAGAGTGGTAACCAAGCTGGCCTGGAAGCGAGTAATCATCGTCGGATATCTCGCGTTGGTGACGCGCTACTAAGCACCGTCCGTTCTTCATCGTCATTGCAATTGCACCCACGACCGAAAGAAGCATGTCAATTGCTTTGTTGGAGTGTCCCATTCGTTAGCATTTGCTGATTCTCGATGCACATCACAGGTGTTCGTTGGAGTCCAGTTCCTGCCTACACTATCCCCTCAAAGATCAGCAGTATCGCTCAATAAAGAGCGCCACACACAGCCCATCACGTTGAAGCGCAATGAATCATCGACTTCTGAGAGAGGAGGATGTCCTCAATTGCACAGTCTCATCGTTCTTTGCTGACTCCGAGCTCCAACTCGACGACGATATCTTCGACGTTGGCGGATCCTCTTGTCTGTTTGCAGACACAACGTGGACGTTCCTCGACGCATTCAACCTCCCCACCGAGATAGAGAGCTGGAGTGAGGACACCGTTGTGACGATCGATGATTCCATCAACGAGCGAGCACGCCTCGAGTGCACATACTCCAAGATCACACCCGTGACCAGAGAGGGCGAGACACCATCACAACCGAAGCCACGCGCGTGGAAGGTAAGCCAAATGCCAGTGTTGCCCCCGGCTGCAAAGCACATGATTCGCGCCGTCCGGACAGAGGTGAAACCTCGGAGACAACGCAAGACGGAGCTCCTCAACCTCCGTAGTGAAGTCGCCACGCTGCAGGATCGACTGCGTCAGCTGCAGGGTGGCGATGCTCGCAAGCCCCACGTCGCAGAAGCAGCAGCAGCTGTCGCTGCAAGACAAGTTGATACGCGGCTTCAAACCTTTAAGCTGCTCTCGAGCGCATTGAACACGCTCAACCAGGAAGACGTGGAACTACAGACACTCCAACACGCTCAAGCGCTCAACCGCTGCCTGAAAACAGCACTAGCTGAGAAGGCCCAAGTGCGCAGGACGTTTGAGGAATGGTTCGAGAAGCAGACGATCTTCCAGGGTGCGCCCGAGTCGACTGCTTTTTGATCCACTTTCAGGTCCGGTGGCGGAGCTGCGTATGAACACTCCACTGCGATGTAGCGTCCGCGAAGCTGGAGACATGCTCTGGTAGCACACACTCGAGACGAGTGCGCTCGTCCAGACGCGCAACTACCGCCTTGAGGTACGAAACACACCACGCTAGCCGCGTGGCCAACTCTTAAACTACATTCCTTGTTTGGCATGCTAATGCCAACAGAGCCTTGCCTAACCTTGAGACGGCTTTGTCGTATTGTGATTACAGAGACAACTCCTGACAAACTTGATCCACCAGAAGAGCTACACGGTGATTCTGAAGACGCCAGATGGAGCGGTGGTGGAGCTCAACAGCGCGTCGTGCGTCCAGCGTTTCATTGGTGCCGACCACGACGCGTACGTTTGGACCTCTATGATTGTCTCGTCAAGCGAGGGCAAAGTCGTCTATCATGAGAAAGGGTGGATGGTGGCCTCCAGCAGGCCATCGTGTAGATACATCTCCCAATACGTCTCAACGATACAACCAGGTATTCTGCCAGACAGGTGGATCACGACAAACAGCGCGACCGCTATGGCGCTCATCGAACCCGCTCGTGCGACGAGAACTGGCGCAGAACGGTTTCTCATCGCTCCAAGACTTCCTCACGCACGACCTGCGCTGG
>JALBZD010001024.1:0-11878 GCA_038050675.1 Globisporangium cylindrosporum | reverse complement strand
GGTGGACCAAGCAGAACCTGCTCTCCCAGTTCCTTGGGCGGATATTTCTGTTCGTGAAGCGCGCACTCACACCTTTCGAAAATCTTTGATCTGCTTTGTGCTTGTTTCTCATTTTTGTGTGTTTTCTTCCCTGGGCAACAATGCGATTAGTGAGGACCAGTCGTGCTTTCGCGTGAGCGCGATCTGTATGAACCCCATCGATCCAGTGAGTAGGCAGTCGAGTTTGTCCTCACCTTCATGGGTGCTCCGCTAATATGCCTGCTTTTGTGCCTGTGTCTCGTCAGAGTAAAGTCGACAAGAAGTTGCACACGCTGATTGACACGAACGGGTCGGCGCACGCTTTACAAACGCTGAACGACTCCATTTCGATGGCGAGGCTGAAGCGCCAAGATGCGCTCGTGGCCGCCCACAATCGGTTGCAGGCCGCTCGCCTCACAGGGAGCGCGAAGAACTCACCTCGCAAGTAAGTTGATACCTGCAGCTGCTACTAGCTCTTCGCGTCGGCTTTTGCCGTTCGGGAATGAGACCGTCGCGCTTTGTAACAAATGTTGCTTCCGCTGTGTGCTTAATTCAGACGAACGCTGGTCCCAGTTGCAATCATGAGCGACACCTCTCCGATGCCTCCGATGCAGAGCCTTCGCATTGGCGAGAGTGAAATCGATGGCATTGGTAACGGCAGCACCAACATTTCGCCAGTTTCGCCAGCGATGATCCCCACTAGTGGACCTGGCGTGGCGAACATTGCGCTTTTGACGGCGGGCTCAGTGGGGATGGGGGCGAGGACACTTCCGCTGATCAAACCCCGCGAGAAGCGCGACATGGGCGGCTTACTGCCGAAAAGGTCCTCTGTGCGAACACGGCACGACCAGTCCGCTGACTTTCGGCGCATCCACAATCCGGACGACATCCCAAAGAACTTCCGCGCCGTGATCCAGCAGAAGAACAACCTGCGAGCGAACGCGGCGTCGTCGAGTTCGTCGTCAGCTAGCGGTGCCACATCAAGAGGCTTCGACGGCATCTTACCGGGATGACACGCTTAGGCTTCATTATAGTTTGCTGTCTGTACACTACATCACCGAACAGCAACTTGAACAATCAACAGTCCTAGCCTTGAGGTTGCGTAATTTTGCACACGAATCCGGATGCTGGAACACATGGTGGCGCTTGACAGCCAATCATTTCTCTGCCCAGCAGCTGTTCGATGAGCGACCAGCAAAGCGAAAACATCCTGGTGTAGTGTAAATGCTGACGTTTACATGCTCGCCATGAGAATATTCTCGCGGACCCAGCAGCTTTGGGACTCCATACGTACCAGTTGAAAAGCGATATTCACTTTGCGGTTTCAAACCAGAAACAGTAAATCTTCACGAGTGCCTAGATATGTGATCTCTCCGATGAGAAACAGCTTGAAGGATCTGGAGCCATGCACCTCCCTCCAGTAACGACCAGACGTATCACGTGCGGCTGCCAAGACAAGAGTCGGCTCATAGCATATGATCCTCGTCCGTTGTTGCTACACAGTGGGCGGCTCTTGAGCACTGGATAACCCATCCGAACGCATGCGTGCATGCGAGTCAGCCATGCAGTCAGCAGCAGCGCATTGAGCCGTTAGGCAGTTCGATTAAGGGGTGACGAAGGGACGTCCTGAGAAATACACAGCAGAGCACAACTGTCATCACTACCGCTGAGAATAGTCCAGAAGAGATGGCGACGCGGCAGACGCGGGCGGGCGACATGGAGCGCGCGGGTCCTCACGTACGCACATGAACCACACCACATAGAGAGTCTGGCGGCGACCTGCTCTGCATATTCACGACACCATTAGTACGTGTGTATGTTATTATATCTCGCGTTTTCAGGCGCTCATAATATAAATGGATGACTATGACTCCTACCTTTTTTCGTTTTCTGTCCCTTCGTCGCTGTTGTCAACGTCGTGGTGATGCAGCACGTTGCGGAGATGTGATAGGATCGTCCGTCTGTTGTCGCATCACCCTCTCAATGGATGCAGCGAGTGCACGCAGCATCTTTCAAATTATTTTTTCAGCAGGACCTCTCAGCGGTTGACACGCATGCAATGCACAAACACCATACAGAAGAGATGACACGATGGTCCATGTAGACAGCCAGCCAGCCAACACCAACAATCTCTTCATGCTATCTGCGCCAGATGCAGATGCAGCCATCTGGCGGCTTCTCCTTGTGTTGTTGTTGTTGTCACGAGCCGACGCCCGCATTTTGAGTGTCGCGTGACCATCACTCTAACTTCAACACACAAAGAAACTGTTTAAAACACAGCAAAGTGAATCAAGAATATCGAATATACAATCAAGTCAGGATGTACTAACTATTACAAACTATAAGAAAAACTGAATATGACAGTATATAAATCTCGGAGCGAATTGCTTGCACTGAATTTGTTCTCAGATCGGACCTCGGTCCGGTTTACTGCCTTGTGTGTGTGTTTGAGCGATCAGCCAGCCATTGAGAATGACGTCGACATGCAGCGGGCGGCTTTTCGAGCCATTTGCCGTTGTTCTTCTTGCGTTTCTCTTTCTCTTGGGAGCAAGGCGGGCGAACGGGCGGTTCAGCAACCAACTACCTCACCATTCGCCAAATTTCGACGTCGGAAGCAAGCCGAAGAAGAAGAAACAGAAGCAAGAAACAAGAAACCCCACAGAAACAGTAGCAGCAGCAACAAGATGGCGACCGTATCGATGCACGCGGGCGAGAACGCCTTTGGCAACATGACGATGCAGCTCTCGCCGGCGTTCCGCTCTGTGAACCAGCGCGCGCTCCACAAGCGAAAGAATCAAGCGGACTTGCAGAAGCTGAGCGAGCTTGCGAGAAGCGACGAGTTCTCGGACGACGAGAGCGACGGTGTCGACACCGACGACGAGCAACACGACGACGAAGAGAACGAAGAAACCGTGGACACGTTTGAAGATCGCAAGCCGGTCGCCCACTCGGCGCTGGGAATGACGCCGCGACGTCACTCGCCATACCACCGCGCGCAGAACGCGAATGTGGCTGCTGCGGCAGCGACGGAAACGATCGACTTGGATGACGACCTGATTGACGTGAAGGAGACGATGTACGTGCCTTACCGCCAGCCTCCGCGCACCGACCGCTCTCCACGAATGAACCGGTTCATGCAGAAGCGCCTAGCGCAGCAGCAGAGACGGTTCTCGCAAGATGCATCACCAAGCCCAAAGGTAAGCATTGCTCACCTCAAACATTTCGTGTATAGTGTCTTTCAGTGGCTGACATTTTGGTTTGCATTCACGCAGGGTGATGACTGGACACTCGTGGACAAATCACCAACTTTTGAGAGCCTACGACACAGCAAGGTCGATCAAAGCAGCAACTGGTTCAGCAAGTCTCGCTAGATCGGGTGAAAGCAGCGACGGTGATCGCGACAACGCAATCGAAGCAGTGTACAATAAGTAGTACGAAGAACAAGCGTCGGGCCAATCAGCAAACCAAGCATCATGGCTTCAAATCAGTTTCGTCGATACAGCATTGATGGCTTCAAAAGCTGTTGTGTTGAGGTTGATGAGCCTCGGTTGCGACGGGCAAGCACCCTTTTTATTTTAGTTTAGATTTCTCTCCATGATTTTTATTGAGGAATGCAACACGATATTTCTCCACCCATCATTCGCCCAGAAGCCGTCAAGCGCATTCTTCCTCAAACGCTCACAAAAAGACAAGCTGCGATTGAATTGCCAAGAAACACTTTGCATCCAGCTGCACCACACATTGCTATCAAGCAGACGAGATATCCTTTGCCAACACAAGTCCGTGAACCTCGTCCACCAGCGACGGCCATCCGTGCTCTTGAGCGTCTGCAGCGTCGCCACTCTCGCTGAGCTCCTGCGCAAGCGCAACGAGCGCATCCAACTTCGCCATTGGCGCCTCTGGGATCGACGCTCGGAACGCATTCAGCACCATACCACCAAACGAGACAGAGTCCTTAGGGAACGTCGCTGGGAAGCCCGTGGACTGCTGGAAGAACAGTTGCAGCAACAGCGCAGTCGTGGCAGCCACGTTCTCACCACCGACTTGGTTCAACTCGCCAATCACAGCATTGCGGTAAGAAAACACCACCTGCCGCTCTTTCTTGCGGTCCATCTTGCGCAACGGCATGCTCAGCGCATCCGCGAGCACCGGAATGTGCAGCATGAAATCGCTCAGCGAGCGTCGACCAGCGATGGAAAACGTCCAGAGACGCACGATTTCTCTCGCAGTCGCTGCTGGTAGGTTACTCTCGAGCGCCTTCTTGTTCTCGTCACTCAGACTCGTCATCGTCGTCGTCTTGGTAGTAGTTGAAGAAGCTGGAGCTGATCCCATCTTTGAGTCTTGATACTCCTCAACGATCTTCGCATCGTTTGATTCTGTGAACGGCGGCACACCATCCATATCGAGACTGTTGGACTCCGCGACAAAGCTCGTGACCAAAGACGCCAGCTCCACACCTGCCGATGCCAAGATGTGGCTCTCCACCACTTTCAGTTGCTCCATGTCGGGCTTGTCCTTCGCGTTGACGTTTATCTCCAGCTTGTTGAACCCTTTTTCGTACACGAACAGCAGCGACAGCAGGTCGTCAAACTTGTCTTCAAATTTCTTTCGCAGCTCACGCAGAGAAGCCGCGTCGCCACGGATGATGCTCGAGAGCGACGCATTCAGTGCAGTTGTGTAAATCGCGTCAATCTGAGACTCCAAGTGGTCTGCAACGCCATCGAGGAGCTCTTCGTCATCTTCAACTTGAGGAAACCAGGAGACAAGCAGCTCAAAGAGCTCTTCTCGTGATGGAGTGATTGACACAGACGCGCTAGACGATGAACCAGAAGCGTTCGACCGCTTCGATGTAGCATTACTGCCACCACCAGCAGCAGCGTCATCTCCTTTCTTGCCTTTCTTGCCTTTGCCGCCCTTGCCTTTGCCCAGTGCTGCTGCATCGTCTGCATTCTTGGATCCTTTGCCACCTCCACGCTTCGACTTCTTGTCTGATACGCTTTCTTCAACAACAGCAGCCGCCTTGCTCGCTTTCTTTCCCCGCTTGCCGCCTCGTTTCCCGCCAAAATCGTCGTCCGAGTCATCGCCGTCGTCGTCATCAAACTGACCGCCAGCACTCGACATCTTTTGAGTCGCAGCACTCACCACCAAACGTTGCTGCTGCGAAGAAGAAGCCTTCAGCGCTTTCGCGGACGCGTCCTGTTTGAGCTTCTCGACCGCAGCGTCAAAGAACGCCTTGCTCACTGCGAACACTTCGTTGACCTGGAACGCGACGTTCGCTCCTCTCGCCAGCGACGGCGATTTTGTGAGCAGAATCGCAACGTCGCTTGACTGAACCGCGCTCGGTAGCACTGTACGCAAGTCTACAAAGGACGCCTCGTTCACTGCAGCTTCGATCGATCCTTCGACTTGCAGATACAGTGCCTGGCTCACGACGCAATCCTTGAGCGGGATCGCATCTGGGAAGCGCCGTTTCAAAAACTCGTACGGACGCGTGACTTGCAACTGCAGCGCACGTGCATGGTCCAAATAGCCGTTCTGCTGGAAGAACGAGTACATGCTCTCTCGCTGCGCTTCGATAAACACGTACGGCACGTATTCGCGGCCGCGGATCGTGCCCATGAGCACGCGCTTCTGCATCAGCTCCTGGAGGTATTCTTCCAGTACTTTCTCTTCAAAGCGGTACGTGCGTACAATGTCGGGCACGAACGTCGGACGCGTGATTGCGCTGAACACGCCGCGGATCTGCGCCTTCTGGCTCTCCACAAACGAGTGCGTGTACAACACGTTGTTGCGCTCCTGCGCCTGCAGGATCGAGCCGATGCGCGAGAACACGACGTCCTTCATGTACTCCACCGCGAAGCCGTATTGCTGCGCAAGATCGCCAATCGTGCATGTGCCGGTCTCCTGCAGCAGTGTGTTCGTGTCTTCCATGATCGCGTCCAAGTACCAGCTCGTGACCACTTCTTCGCCGCTGTTGACGACGAAATACGAGCTGCCGCCGCTGCTCTTCTTGTTGCGCACGAGCTGTGCGACATACTTCTCGACGTACGAGCGGTCGATGTTAATGAGCTGCTGGAGCTCGGTCATGCTGATGCGCCCGGCGTTGAGCGTGACGTAGTCCTGGATTTCGCGCTCGATCTGGGTCGGCGTGAGGAACTGCTTGCCCGTGAGCGTGTGCACGACCTGGATCTTGTTGAGCTGCTGCAGCTTCATAAGCAGGTCAATTACATTGTGGTCCGAGAGCTTGAGCGCCGACTCCTGTTGCTGCACGGCCGCCAGTTGCTGCTGCAGAAGCGCGATCTCGTCCATCTCGATGGCCCGTGTCTTCCTGCTGCTTTGCTTTTCTCCCCTTCTTCGCAAACGGGTGCTGACGGTGACAGCGAAGGCTGGTTCAAAAACAAGTGAGGGAGGTTTAACGTACCTTGATATTCATATTAGTACCTCATGGAAGAAGGGGTAGTATTGATCAGGAATACGGATTCATTTTAGTGACTACCTTGCAAAGTCATTCAAATGGGTTGAGAGGCTCAAAGCTTGGAAATGCTGAAATGATTGAAACATGGTCTCACGCACTTACTAGCATTCTCATATCGGCCAGCTTGGTGATCTAGCCGACAACGCAACACATCGCTTCTTTGTCGCTGGAAGTTCTTGCGGAGCGCGCCCGAAAACGGTAGCTCTATGACGAATTCCAACTACAAAGGCGACGAAACACTGGTGGTTGGTCTCATTGGATTGTTTCTTAAATCATTATATTTCCTAAATATTTACACGCCCTTGACAAAGAAAATGAACATCGCGCTCGTGTGTGCGTGTGTTGGTTGCTCTTGTGATGTCTCGTGAGATCGTCTCGGTAATAAAAGCAGCCGCAATCGATGAACGACGAACGCTTCATTTGGCTTAGATGCAGCACTTTTCTGGCATGAAGATGGTCGAGTTGGCAGCGTTGCGGAGCTCAGCGACGGCTTCGTTCTCAGCAGCGAGACCGCGGAGCGCTGGCTCGTTGTCGGCGGCGAATGCGGGCTGCGAGGCAGCAACACACACTAGGAGGATGGCAACGACGGACGAGAGCTTGAACATCTTGATTTGTTTGTGCGTGTGAGAGAGAGAGAGGGCGTTGAAGGAGCTTGCTTCTTGAGGTGGCTTGTGTTCCTGGGCTGGAAATTGCGGAATGAGAAAGAAGGACACCAGGGCGGCTGGCAAACAGAGACAGAGAAGAGAAAGAGAGAAGGAAAGGCTGTAAGCAGCACAGAAAGTAGGAATCTCTGGCTGAGTGAGCGAGTGGGTGTGGACGCAAAGCGATTTGCAACGCTGGCGCTCAATTTATCGCCATGCTGATCCCTGTCTGTTCTCTTTGAAACGTGGCAGTCCACTCTCTGACCACCTCGGATGATGAGTATCATATTTTTCATCTCTATATCAGCTAAAAAATATATTCCGGCATTAGAAACAAGTCTATTTGTAGTAAACGCATAATATTAATTTCAAAGAGGTAAATAAAATCGGATACGAGCGAAGCGCCATATCCGTCAACGTATTCAAATCGTGATGCTTTTGTTTGGAATATAGCTGCACAGTGCGTGACAAATTTAGTAGGACTCCCCTTTATGGATGATCTCGGTATGGATACTGCCATAATGGATGGTCATTTGAGTCTCCTACCTCTATTCCCTATTTCAATATACGAAAAAATATCCAACACCACTAAATGGATGATGGATGGCCTTTCGACCGTACATCCATACCGAAATATGATGGTTTCCTATACAAAAACAACATGTAAAATAGAATTGCATGGTCCAGCCTTGTTGAATGCTGTGAAGCAGACTGAAAAGTTGTACACGAATATAGAAGCTACGAAAGCGCTCCGAAGTACTACATCGCATGAAATTAGGGTGCTGCTGCTGTAAAAACTCCAAAATCACTGGTCTAGTCGCTAAGTTTTGCTAGTGCTTCGTTTTGTGTGTCCAAAAACGAAGCTTGAGCGAAGCTTAGCGACACAGACGAACGTCGTGCCAACATTGTTCCAAGGACTTTCCATTGTGAATTTGTGCTATTCAGACAGTGGCCACTGCCAAACGATACACAAACTATTGGGATAAAGAAGCTGAGCCAATTGATCCTCATTTGCCCGTTGAGTGGTGTGGGTCACATTGATTTTTGATTGCATTTATACGACAAATTGTATTAGCTCATTGTGTACTACATTTTTGTATAGGCGACAAGTTTGACACAAGTCTCACATGGATAAATGTCCCGAGGATAGGGTTAATCTGGCTTCGGGTCATACCATAAAGGGAGGCTCTACTGTACACGGGTGTGAGTTTTTGACAAGTACAGTTCGCTGTTTTATCCGGAAAGCAAACGAAAGAGTGCTTGTATTTGCATTGTAGTAGGGAAAACGCGTGTTGTTGCGTTCTTCTCCATTTTTGGAAGACAGAAGATTTATCATTTGGGCGGTATCTGTAACCTGTAACATGACCAATCTCATAGCTCAGACGTTGTAGAACCGACCAGGCAAAATCAGGTATGTTCAACATGCATGCAACTCTTTTATTTCTGGGATTTGATGACTGGCCGCGCGGAAGCCAGTCCAATGGACGTTGAGAGACAGTTTCTGTCCACCGAACGACATCGGCTGTCTGACTATCGATGACTGCTCGCAGACAAAGACAAGCCTTCCAGGCAAAGAAAAGTCTCCGAGACAAAGAAAAGCCGGGTTCGCGGATGACTGCTCGCAGAAAAAACAGTGCATACTACCTCTCAAAATAGTGACATGGAGTGTGATCAACAGATTCTGGACGAAAAGAGCTCTTTTTCCGCATGCGTAAAGCATGATCCAGGAATGGCTAGGAGCGCTCACAACGAGCGCTGGCATATGTGATGCGAAAGGGCCAACTTCGATAGCTCTAGTACATTTCAGCGTGAAACGACGCAACTTTCCAGCGCTGCTTTGGTGGACACTTGCTCGATTCTAACCCCCGACTCGATCGCAGAACAGCAAAGTTCCTGGTTGGATTCAATTCAATTGGACCTCGAGCGTGGTACAGACAGCGCGTTTGTCAAGGTGGGAACACCTTTCAGCACTAATTATCAGATATCTGGACAGATGCAGGTCATCCGTCCATGGTCTTGAAACGCGTCGAAAGAGCGCCAGAATAAATCTACCAATAGCCCCACCGCAATGCGAATGTATTTTTAGCTTGCTGGTGTTTGCCTGCTTATATGGAGCATGCGGTTCTCTCTTTGAGTTTCATGCCTCCGCGTCTCCTTCATCATCGCGACATCTCCGCGTCGTCGTCGTCATTTGAACGCGCCGACGGACTGACCTGCTCGCCTGCTAGTCTTTCGTCGCTTCCTCTTGCGCCACTCACTGCTCGCTCACCTGTCTGCCCACCTGCCTACCTCAACCCCCACGCGAGGCAGATAGATAGATATGGGCGACTCGAGCTTGTCCGTCGTCGACGGCATCATCAAGAAGCTGCTGAACGTGCAGGACAAGCCGACGCAGACCGAGGTCACGGACATCATGACGGACGAAGTGACGCTCCTCTATCGCAAAATCAGAACGGTACGGAATACATACGCACCATGCGTCACCTCCTTCTTTCCTCCATCCTCATGATTAGAGTGGCCCGGTGTGCATCACAGAGGTGGGACGGACGTGCGGTGCAGCAATAATACCTTGGTGTTGATTACATGTGTTTATATCCATCTCTATAGATCTTCCTTGAGCAGCCGCCGATGCTGGAGGTCCCGGCGGCGATCAACATCTGCGGCGACACGCATGGCTAGTACTCGGACCTGCTGCGACTCTTTGAAATGGGCGGCTTTCCCGACGAGAAGAGCTACCTCTTCCTCGGTGACTACGTGGACCGCGCCATGCAGAGCATCGAGACCATCTGCCTGCTCTTCGCCTACAAGATCAAGTTCCCCATGCAGCAGCCACGAGTACGCGTCGATCAATCGAATCTACGGTGCGCTGCTGACTAGTCTTTGAGTGAATGGGCTTACGTACTCACTGGGCTTGGTATTGACTTGATGACGTGTGCGATCAAACTGTGTGTGTAGGCTTCTCTGATGAGTACAAGCACCGGTACTCGGTGAAGCTCTGGCGAACGTTCGGCGACTGCTTAAACTGCATGCCCGTGGCGGCTGTCGTAGCTGAGAAGGTGCGACCTCGAATCCTAAAGCTAACTCTCATGAAAGTCCCAACTTGGCAGCATACTATACTGCTGTCAGCCCATATCTAATCATTCATCGACTCTAGTTCGCCACGAAATCCTAGATCTTCTGCACGCACGGAGGGCTGTCTCCCGATCTCTACACGCTCGACCAGATCCGCAACATCTTCCAATCCATAGATGTCCCCGACGAGGTAGTGCTTTACGTTACAGTCTTGATTGTGCCCGCTTGACGCCTGAGAATTTGAAGCTCTCCATGGATTCGGTCAGATCTTCGCGGCTGATCCCGCACGAGTCGAGCAGCTCAATCACTTCGTCAATATGTTGCAAGGAGGAACGTATACCAGGTGTCAGTGAATGAGGCGATGCTTCAGCAACATAAGAGCGAGAAAACGCGCACCTCATCACCAGATAGGAGCTTTTGGAGCAAGATCTCCTTCATGTACGGGACGTAGTCCATTCGGATCACTTCGCGCGAGCCCGAGGCGTGTGCGTCAATCAAGGAGCTCACAAGCTGGTAATCATCACTTCGCATTTTGTGCGAACGAAAGCCAAATCTGCGTTGCAAGTAGATGTGTGCGGTGGTTGTTGCTCGAACAATTTGTTCGCAAAAGCGAACAAGAAGCCAAACATGAACGGTTAACGGTCACAAATGCAGTTTCTTCAATATTAGAATTGAAATCAGGTAATCAGACTGAGTACAAAAGTAAAATCATCCATTGGTGAATGGCATTGTGCTCACTGGGAAGCCCCGAAGCGCGAGTTCCTCGCGCCACCGCAAGTGCATGATCGGCGAACAACCATCGTCCACGAGTGCTCATACAAGCGCTCGAACTCCATGCCGTAGGAGCGGCCTGGGTCCTACCTGCGCTGAACTTGCACGTTCTCGACATTGGCACCGTAGCCAGCCTCCGACCAGTTCATGCTTCCGTTCAGGAGCAATTCGTCGTCTATAATGACAAACTGTACAACAAGAAACGACGATTAGAAATGGAAAGAACCAAAGTATCAACGGATTGCATTTCAGTCGCATATCCTCACCTATTGTGCATCAGCTTGGCCTTCACCTGATGCGCAACAATGCCCTGCAACGCGCGCCATTGCGGCACAGCACACGTAAAATTAGCACAGACGCTATACATTTGAGACACCGAACGAGCCCAATCGTGACTTACATGAAGACGAAGGAACTCGATCTTGAGTCACTGGTCTTAGCGCATGTCTTGTCAGCAATCAGGCGCGCTTACACTTTACGCACCAGACTCGCAGCAACAAGCACATTAGCGAGCTATCACAGGTTAGGTACATACACAACAAAGTGAGTTCATCTATAAAAGCAGCACACATCCTTGTATAGAATAACATTCATGTATAAGAGCAAACATACCTTCTTGCACGTGATCTGGTAGATGCATAACTCGATGTTGATGAGATGAGGTATATTATGTTATGCTACGCGAACGAGAATACCCATTCTTCTAGCTACACTGCTTCTGCAGCTTCGACTTGAAGTGAATTGGTGTGCAAGACGCTATGGACGTCCGCACGGTGATGACAAGCAGACGTGAGTGCCGCAGGCGCCTACGTCTGTCTGTCCAGGTGATCTGGCTGCAAGTACACCCGAATGTTGGTCAGGAGATCGAAGTCGGTCGCTCCGAGCCAGGATGTTCCATCAC
>JALBZD010001023.1:0-11881 GCA_038050675.1 Globisporangium cylindrosporum | reverse complement strand
ATCGGGGATTGGAGCCAGAGGCAGCATCGCAGGTTCAAGGAGCCCGTCAAGGGCAAGGGCTTTAGGACGATGTTTTGGAAGGCGGGCTACAACGTGTACCTGGTCGATGAGTTCCGCACCAGCAGCAGATGCAGCGCATGCGAACAGGGCGAGTGCGAAACGTTCCGGAAATGCGAGAACCCTCGACCGTACAGGAGCGGCATAATCTTGCGTCACGGGCTGGTCAGGTTATGACTTGCCCCAGGCTATGGAACCGAGATATGAACGCCGCGTCGAACATCTGGAAGGCGGCGACGAGCGCGATTCGAGGCGAAGGTCGTCCGGCGTACCTTCAAAGGGTCTCAGTGGGGCTTCGTCGGCTCCACATCCACGATTGGCAGTTGATTGTTAAAATGGCCCCTTACGCACGTGTGGTGGGCATCAACAGATCTGTTCTAATAAAAGCGATCGCACTGCTTTTACAATCCCAGCGCGACGCTTCCGATCGATCACTTTTTGAGCCAATCAAACAACTTCAACATAATTTATCGAATCCTTCCGCTGAATGAATGATGCGTGGCAATTGGTACCAAAGATCCCCAAACGCACACTCTTAGTCGCCATGATGGCATGGAGGTTACTATATATATATGTGCAGCCCCCAGCCTGTTCAATGCGCCGCTAATTATAGCCAGGTGATGGTCATCACCGGACGCTTGCTTGTCAAACAGCTCACGCCGAGAATAGATATGCGGACCAATTGATTCATTGACTGACTGCCTGGTGGGCCAGCAATGACGTACTGCCACCCACACCAGTGGATTGTATCACACACGCACAAGCCCTGTTAACGCCACAGCCAACAGCGACGGCTGGAGAAATGAGCGAGTGTGCTATTATAATTGGTGCTGAGTGTGAATGGCTCGTGTGGCTTCATTTCCTTCCTCAAACGACCCCTGCGAACTGCTCTATGAGCCCTGTTGCGTTCGTCTCGTGCTTCTTCCTGCTCTCGCTACCTACGCGCTCTGTCATTTTCTTTCGATTCTTTTTTCTTCCACTCTGAGCCAACAAATCTTTTGAACTTTTTTGTGGGCGAGTCGGAGTGAGTGAGTCGTCACACCACCCGATTTTCTGCCAATCAGCAGTCGCAACGCACGAAAAGGTATCTTTTCTCCACCCACTGTCCTTACCTATAAACTAACTAAAGCCAGGTATAATCACATATTTTTAGAATGAGTTTTGCATATTAGTGACATTATGTCATTAAGAAGGATTGGATCTCAACGTCGGCATTCGAAAAAAAGACACGACCCAACCCAGCAGCCCAGGTTGCTGTTGTTGGCGAGAGACGCGCACAGACAAGCAGCAGCAGCCGTCAACGTCAGTCAGTCAGTCAGCGGCCCAAGAGCTGCGACCTGCGAGCGAGTGCTTGCGAGCGACTGGAGCGCCGCGTGAGTTTGCGATTTGCCGCCACGCACCACCGCCACAAGACCACGAGAAGAAGGATCCCCATTCGCCATCCACCATAGCCAGCAGACCCACTGACGTGGCTCTACCAACCTACTACTACCACACACAAGATGCACGGCAATATGGTGCTGCCGCCGATTGGGCCGCTCTTCGCCAGTAATCCGCACCACAACCACCTCACCCACCACAGCCGCCAGCTGGTCGGCAGCGAGACGCTCGTGGCGCTGCGCACGCCCACGAGCATTCACGCGCACGCATACATGAACGGCGCGTTCCCGTCGTCGTCGCCAGTCAAGAAGGACGTGAACAACTCTTCTGCTGTTACTACGACCACGAAGAGCTCTTCGACTGCTGGCGCGACCAAGAAGAGCATGGCGGCGCTGAACCTCGACTCGCCCAAGACCATCACCACCACCGGCTCACCATTCGACTTGGACGCATCCAAGGACGACGACGGCTCGGCGTCGCCCACATGCGAGGACGAGAAGCTGCGGCTCAGTCGCGAGCGCAACCGTCTGCACGCGCAGCGCACGCGCATCCGCAAGCGCGAGCTGCTTGAAAGCCTGAAGGAGCGCATCCACGCGCTCCAGAGCGAGCACACGCTGCTCAAGCAGGCATACGAGTTCCACGCCACGGCGGTGTGTCTGCTCGCGCTCGGTGCCGGCCCCGAGTGCGACCACCCGTCGCTCAAGCACTTGGAGGACGTGAGCGACGCCACACTCGAGCTCTTTGACTCGACGTCGACGCTCAACGCGTGTCTCGATGACGAGGACGACATGGACGAGTTTACCGAGTCCACTTCTGGCGCCATGATGATGATCACCCACGAGAAGAGCTGCGAGTGGTACACCAGCAACGAGGACGACAACGACCACCACTCCTCAGACGACAGCGGCACGTCATGCTCCTGTACGTGTCAAGCCTCCTCCGCCGACGCCAGTCAGCCGCTCAACAGCAACGGCAAGCGCGTCCACTCATCGTCGTCGACACTGGGTGGCTCCAAGGAGGAGCGCGAGCAGCTCCGTCGCGAGCGCAATCGGTTGCATGCGCGCCGCGCGCGTCTTCGCAAGAAGCTCATCCTCGAGCGTAGCCAGCAGGTAAGGGAACTGACTGTGTGGATATATGTGGATGCACTTGCTGCACACGACACACTTATACTAACTCTTATATGTCTCTTTTTATATTTGTGTTGTACGTTAGGCTGTGCAAGAGTTACGGAAGCGCAACGAGTACTTGCGCGAGCACCTCGAAGTGCTCATCTCGTCCATCTACGGAGCCAACACCACCATCAGCACCAGCAAGCCTTCTTCTTGTCCGTGATCAGCTGCCTCAACTGTGTGTGTGAGTTCTTTTCGACCCGCCGCGCTCTGAGGCGCGCACCTGCACCACCAACCAACCAACCACCCATCTATCTATTCCCGTGCACGCTCCGTAATTTAGCAAAGAACAAAAAAAGAAGACGCTCCACGCACTCGGAGGAATGTGTGGAGCCAAGTCACTCTCTATCATAGCTAGCTGATCAACTCAGATCATCAAGTGGCGAGGTGGACAGTTGTAACTGCGCTCTGAAATACTACCACTATTATTATTCGTCTCATAGTCCCAATGTATGCGAGCGATCTTTCGGGTTCGTCAAGCCAGAAGTTCAATGTGAAAAGTCACACACAAAGATCGTCTTCGTACTTGATTGAGTATTGATTGAGCTTAATAACGCTGAACGATTGATCTCCATCCAGGTCGATTGATTTCCAATCGTAAATGAGCGAATCGTCCAACGCGTCGTCGTCGCTCTCGCTCGACAGTGAGAATGATAATGATGAGAGTGAAGGCAACAATGGCATGGACGTGCAAAGCCATGCTGAAGCATACGACGAAGACGAGCAGTGGCTGCTTCGCGATATTAAATGTGAGTATCACAATGCCATTTGGACAGTTGAATACATAATAAACTAACCAAGGCGCTTTCCCTATTTGCCTCATGCTATGCTGATAGCACTGGTCGAAAAGGAGCAGTACCTGGAGCAATTGAAGCAGCAGCTTCGTGAAGAAGAGAGTTCTGGTCGTGATGACGACGGCAGTGGCCTGTTTGCATCCGATTTGGACAAAGAAGACTCTGGTATTGATGCTGGCAACGGGCGTGGAGACAGCAGAGCGAGCCTGGAAGAGCTTCGAGTCCAGACTCCAAACCCGAAGCGAGACTCTGCTGCTACTGATACGGCGAGAGCACGCAGTAAACCTTCGATTCGCAGCTTCAACACTATCGACCGCCAGTCAAATGCGCACGCTGCGCGTCTTTCAGCAGCAATGCCAAACAATCAATTCGATCCTGCCACGGTAAGTGCTCTAGAAAGTTTCCTTTGATAGTTCTATCCACTAAGTGATAGGCTGGGAAGTACCGTACTCATGCTGCGAGTGGGCTATTTCGCTTTCTCTGACTGCATCAACAGCTCCATTTCCAGTTGTGCTTTGTGAACATTGACTCTACCGCGCTCCGACAAATTCATCACCTGAATTTGTCGAATTGCAGTCTCCAGGTCCTGCAATTTCGCGTATTCACCAAGAACTTGGGCCACCTGAGCTCTATCAAATCGATCAACCTCGCAAACAACCAGCTCGACGACTCGTGCGGCAAGGAAATGCGTACGTCTGGCTATGATTTTCGAGTCCATTTTGATTCCAAACTCTAAACAACTCAGTCTCTCAAATCCTACTCTGCTCTAGATGCACTGTTAACGCTAAAAGGGCTCGATGGCCTCGACCTGTCTCGGAACCTGTTCGGTAGAGCGACCGCGAGACTCATTTGCGAGCGCCTGAAGCACCAGCTCAAGCTGCGCTGGATGGATCTACACGGAAACTTCTTCTTCGACTACGACGACGCCAGTGAGATCGCGAGATTGTTCGCGGAAGGTACGATTCAGTTTTTGGTAAAACAACTTCCAAGTACTGCTTTGCGTTGCAATGCTGCCTGAGCCTTTCATCGATTCTTCGAAGTGCAGGGATTGGCTCGAACGAATTTCTTGATCAGCTACGCCTCAGCATCCCCAACTCGAACGCAGCGATCGCGTCGTCGGAGCAGGGCAATACAATCCACTATTCTCTGACTCAAATGGAGAGCAAGCCAACAACATCACTAGGCAAACGGAGCGCTGGAGACAGCGGAGATGGGACTCCGTCGGAAGTGTTCGCTAGGTGCTTGGTCGAGAGTTTTCCAAAAGACACCCGCCAATTCCAGTTTCAGTCGCTAGGACTCGTGTATGCTGAGCTCTCGAGAAGGTGATGTCTATCAAATCACCCAGAGGTTTCTCCTTCTTCGTTGGTCTGGTGGGTACTTTATAAGCTTCTCATTCTGTGCACATTTGACTATGATTCTAGGACGATCGTCAACGTCATGAAACTCGCTGGCTGCTTCACAACTCTGGACTTTTCGTTCGCGTTCATGGGCATCTCCGGGATCCAAGTGGTCTCCACGGCGCTCAGCATGAAATCGTTCGCGACGTTGACGCGACTGAACTTGAGAGCGAACCGCATGGGGACGACTGGCGCCAGAGCGATCTTGAGTGCGCTTCAGCAAAACTCGAGACTGACTGACGTGAACCTGGGTCGAAACGAGATCCGAAGCCAGATCCTAGGCGATCTCGCACACTTGCTCACGGTGAACCACGTGCTCACGCGTCTTGATATGTCTCAGAACTCCGTTTTTCAAGGGATGGAGATGGTGGGGGAGAGAGAACCAGATACACAGCAGCAACAAGACGCTGTATGCCAGCTACTAAACAGTATCGTCAGCCACAAGGCACTGAGGAGCCTGGGCAACCTCACCAGGTATGTCTCTCTCTCTCTCTGGTTACTTGGCACCAATCAGTCACATCCACCCTGATACTTTGGTGGCAACATTTGACACTTAAGGATACAATACGTTTTTGCTTGTGGTATCTAGTCTGGGAGCGAGTGAAAGGCACGAGAGATTGCTATCGACTGCTCTAAACGAAAATCGTATCAGGAACGACCAGATCACTCTCCATGGGATAAACGCTGCGATGGCAATGGAGCTGAATGATGAAAAGCAGACTCCTAGAACTGGCGAATGGGGCGGACCTAGTACCTCAGTAGTGCTGCAGCTGTCAACAAACAGCCAAACTCGAAGAGCTACAAGAGTCTGGAAGCAGAAGCTCGCAAAGGAGACACGCGCATCGGTGAAGTGGAAAATGGCCACAAAGGTGACGGATTTCAACCAACGCATGATGAGAAACAGCGAGGGGGAGCTTTGCGTCAAGTGGAAACTGGTTGTACACCGCAAGTGCGATCTTCAGGGCTCTGTTGATGAGGTCGCTGCACGAGGCCAGCTGAGCGTTGGAGAAGGTAAGGGTATGTAAACAGCCCATGTTAACAGGGACAGTGTGGGTTGACTGCGGATGACTGGCTAACCAGTCTCCCATGAATTTGTAGATGACTCGAACACTTTGTCCTCGGCAGTGGCGTACTGCGAGAAGGAAGATGTGCTCTCGCTCTGGCTCGAGCTTGAGCACACGGACACCGCAAACTATAGCCGTGATAGTGACTCTAGTGGTCAGCTCCAGGCAAAAGTGTTTCTGAAGGACATCGTCGTCATTTCGCACCACGTAAGTACTGATGTTGGCTCTCTTGGTGTTTTCGCACATCATACAACCAGCTTCCTTCTCTCTAAAACTTACTGATTGTACCTTTGTACAGCCTGAAGACCGCCACATCAGCTCCAGCTTGTCGCATTCGCCCGGTGATGGCGGTACTGACACTCTTCAGTGGACGCTCAAGCGCATTCGAAAGCCTCACGAAGATCCGTTCAAGTTCTTCAGCGTCGTATTCTCTGCATCCATCCACTGCACTGGACACTACCGCGTGCTTGTACGCGTTTGCTTCCCGTTCAGCATCACAGCGAACCAGCGGCGAGTTGAAGAGAGCTACTGGTGGCAAGTGGTGCGCTCGCATTGCTGGAGCCTCGACCAAGAAGACGACATTGTGCTCTCTCAGGTACACAAGAATACCTGCTATAGCTGCCCAGGCATTATCTAGTACATTTGTGTCAAATTTGTGCATTTGCAATTTGCATTAGGGCACTTTCGTGGCGATGAATGGAGTGGTGCGATACGACCAGGAGCTGATGTTCCTCCTGCCTACAGGTCACTGGCTCGCTGGGCAGCAGATAAAGTTCCTCGTGAACACCAATGACGCCAACACGAACCTGCGCGTCATGCTGTGCTGCGTCTTCCACGAGGTACGGAAGCGCATTGGGACTGTCTGAACTACCGTCACAATAATGGCTGTACAGTATTGACAACAAGCTTGCTTGTTCTAATCTCAAGGTCACGAGCTGGGAAGCTGCGAGTATTATAGCGCTGTGAGAACTTCTTTGAAAGGAATCAGGGTGTAGGCGTGAGCCTCGGAGAGGCGAGAGAGTCCATTGCGTTGTTCTTATTGGTACTACCAATAAGTCAAACAAATTCAAGTGCCGTAGTGCACATGAATTTCCATCTCTGGAACCCAGGGCGAAGCAAACAAATATTGAATGAAAATTCGTAGCCTCATCATATCCAAGTTTGGTAGAGGGGGTAGAAGGAAGGTACCAAAAACAAACCGTGCTTGCAGCTCCAAGACCAAGCATGCGGCTTCAACCACTTCTGGGGCTGGCGATTGCTCTGCTGCAGGCTGCGCTACAAGAGCTGCAAGTTGCAGCTCATAAAGCCTAAAAAATCAAGATGCGCCACACAGAGAAGGGTTGATGTAGTTATTTCGATGTAAATGGTAATTCCCATCACAACACGCTCTATTTCGAATATAAGAGCAAATTTCAGGAATGTAATAAAAGCCCGTTCTTGAATTGCTCTTACATCGGAATACAAAATACAAATCCATTCTCCTTTTTACGCACTTTTGGAAGTGTGACCGTCGCAGCGAAAGCAAAATGGACGACGAGCCGCGCGCGGGCGAGGAAGAGTGGCGCCAGGCGGCCTCGCAGGGCCCGCTTGTGTCCGATCCCATGTCCGTGCTCTGCCTCAAGGCCGAGTACGCCGGCAACGCGAACGAGAACTTCATGTTCGGCATTGACTCACTCAACAAGCGCTACGACGCGATGCGCCGCGTGCGCGGCGACGGCAACTGCTTCTTCCGGGGCTTCATCTTCGCGCTCTGCGAGCAGCTGCTCCGCAGCAACAGTAACATTAATGGAACTAGCAGCAGCAGCAGCAATGCGGCCGTGGTCAAGCTGCGCACGCGCATCGAGGAGAAGATCCGCGCGTCCAAGTGTGAGCTGGTCGCTGTCGGCTACAGCGAGATCGCGATCGACGCGTTCTGGGAAACGTTCGTCGACTACCTCGTCGCGATGGAGACGCGCTCGCTCCCTGAATTATATCCTTATTTTGCGAAGCCCATGTGGATGTGTCTATGTGTGTGCATGCATTGTGTACATACATGTTGATCAGTGATGCATGTGTTTTCCTTGACCAGTATTTGCGTGTGCGCGGATCCGGATCGTACAGTGCAGGATTTCCAGACGGAAGGCGGCGAGTCCGAGTATTTGGTACGCTTGACACAGCTCTCTGCAGAACAAGCAGTGATCTGCGTGGAAGTGCTGACTGTATGTTTGCTGGTTCTCTCTCTCTAGGTCTGGTATGCGAGGTTGCTGACGGCGGGCCACCTGAAGAAGAACGCCGATAAGTTCCAGCCGTTCATCGAGGGGCTGTTTCCTGGACAGACGGTCGCACAGTTCTGCGCTGCAGAGGTATGGCGCCGTTTTTTCGTGCTACATACAGAATCGTCATATTCATAGTATTACCGGGATTGTTGCTTCTTTTGTGTGCAGGTGGAGCCCATGGGCAAAGAGTGCGATCAGCCGCAGATCGCGGCGCTGACGGAAGCGCTGGACATTGGCGTGAAGATCGAGTACTTGGACGGGAGCGCGAAGGAGCTGCAGACGTACGTTTGCTCGCCCAGCGCCTCTTCGACAACGATGGTTGCCAGCTCACCGTCGTCATCTCCACGAACCGGCGCAACCACGGCATCCAGTAGTATCAACTCGGAAACGCAGGAGCCGGTGATGCTGCATCTGTTGTACAGACCGGGCCACTACGACATTCTGTATCCGCGTGCAAGTGGATCCGCGCCATCTCCGACAGCCGCATCGGGCTCCTCGACACAGGCATAACGCAGCAGTCAATCGTCAGAGCTCATAGAGTATCTTTTCCTCGCAAACGAACACACACGACAGCTCAGCCGCATCCCTCATCGTCTGCTCCGCGCTTTACATATCGATCGGCACAGATCAGCAAGCTTGTACCAGCACCCTCATTTTTTCATTTTGTATAAGCGAAGGTTTTTTTAGGGAGATGCCTATTCATTTGTCCATGTGTTTGCTCCACTCGTATCTCTTTCCTATTTGATTGTCCACACGTGGGGCGTGCGGGTCTGGTGCGTAATCGCTCGTGTCGCTAATCGCTGCTTACTTGGACTTGTTGGCAGCAGCCACGTCTTCCACAGCGACAGAGTGGGCAGCGCTCGTCAGCTGCGCGACGTTAATGAGGTTCTTGAGCACACACGCTGGGAGGCAGACGTAGTAGCAGAGCTATACCAGCGCATTCGGACACACACACACAACAGTAAGTTATGTGCACGATCAATTTTCAACACCGCAGACAAGAGCACAAGCAAAACTTACATGCGCGAGTGGCACACTCGTAAACGGGATGAGCACCACCGGGTAGAAGTGCAGCACGTAGAGCAAGATGTAGAACACTTCCGTGCCGACACAGCAGAAGCCGAAGAACGGGTAGTTACCGTAGTAGACGCGCAGCAGCCAGTTGCGCTCTACCGCCACGGTCTTGTGGTGGCCCTTGGACGAGTACATGTGGTACCAGTGGCTCGAGAAGTCCAAGATCAGCAAGAAGAGAAACACGAGCAGCAAGTCCGGGTACAAGTGCGACAGGATCACCAAGAGCCCCGCGGTCGAGCAGCTACACAGAGAGACAGTGACACCAGCAGAAAGTATGCGATTGACACAAGATACACATTTACGTCAGGTTGGCAACAAGCCTACCAGGTGCATCGCAGCGCCATGGCTTCACGACAACAGCACGAATAACCGCACAACATAGCACGAGGGACGTACCGGTCAGTGACCATGTCGAGCACGGCGCCAAAGTTGGAGCACTGGTCGAACCAGCGCGCGAAGAAGCCGTCAAAGTAGTCACAGACGAAGCTGAGCGCGTAGCAGATCACACTGCTCTTCGGGTCCGTCTTGGCGACCGCGAGGCTGTAGGCCGTGAGCAGCACGCGCGCATAGCCGATGAGGTTGGGCACGTAGAAGAACACGTCCGTGGGCGTGCGCTGCGCAGTCGTTGTCGCCGTCGTCTTCGCCATGGTCGTCGCTCGCGTGTTTTCTTGTGCTTTGCTGGCCGAAGAATGACACAAAAGCAAAGTGAGCTCTCTTCCACTTCGAGCTCTGAAGTAACAACAACGCGAGAGGAGCCGGTTGTTTTGAAGCTCCTTTTTTTTGATTAAATCATGTAGCGGTTATGGTTTATAAAATGGCTCTTGTGAATAATAAAGTTCTCCGAGCCAAATGCGCGCGAACCTAGTGAGTCCTCAATTAAATTGAGTACTTATGCTAAGTCATTCATTTTCGGAAAATCTAAAATTACGTCAATTTTAGATTTCCCGAAAATATATGACGATTTGGGAAAAACTCTCACTAATGGCATCAACTTGGAAATTTTCCAATGTACTTACAAACTTCTAGTTTCATTTTAAAAACTTGAAATTTCCCATTATAAATAGGTGGACATTGGTGGTCAGGCAAAAGGTTTCAAATAGAATACCCACAGATGTGGGTGAGAGTTGTCAGTTAATGGTGGGGTTGGATGGTGTAAATACGAGGACACACAGTGTCCTCATTTCGGGGATTGCTAGTGACATGCTGCCCGTCGGTTTTCAAGTTTGTCGTCTTCGAGTCGTGGACATTAGTGTTGAAACTGGGGACCTCGGATGCCTTTTTGGTCCAGACTTAATGGATTGGGTCAGTACTTGTAGCTTCCTTCAAAATCCCAATCGATTATTCATCACGAACAAACACTGATCGTTCGTGTGTGCCTGCAGCTGGCTACTTATGTGCCAGCCTGTGGGTGCGACACTCGATCAGAGTGATGGTCAATTGCATTTGCCTGAACATATAGACGGACACAAGGGAGCAACTTGGCGCAGTTGCAACATAGCAGTAGATATATGTAGAAGGTTGTCGTAGCGTGTGCAAAACTCAGTCAAAATGCATGTTGTCTAGGAATAGTTGATATAGACGACAGTTTTTAGGCGGCTTGATTAATGTTTGATGATCTAACTCCACCAAAACCCATCGGATCGCGGTATTTCGAGTAGTGTCGCGTTGCGCTCGGTCTGCCCGAGCGCTGTGCACAGTACGGACACATCGCGCACTCTGTGTCAGGTTTGTAATGCTCTGTGCCGCTTCACGGTTCTTTGCATTTATTCTTCAGTTGACCGTTGAGTGAAAGAGTGACATGATCCACTTTTTTAGAAACAAATAATTACATTTGTTGACGCAGGTTTTAGGAAGCTCCTAGAATATGTTCTAAGAGTGGCCAACGAAACCCTGGTGGATGAAAATCAAGCGGTGCTATCAGAGGAAGTCGCATCACTATACACCTGACTGCTGTCGTCGGTGAAGTCGTAGACGCACACGCTGAGGTCGCTGCCCGCACGGAACACAAATATGCGACCAGCAGCGGCAGTAGCCACACCGCAGAGATACACGCTGGGGACGACAGTCAACTGAGCGAGATCCAGCGGGTCAGAGAACGTCCCGCAAATCAGGTTGCATTTCGATTTCGACCCGCTAAACTTGAGCTCCGGTTGGTCGACCTTTCTTTGGTGGGCGTTACGTGGACTCATCTGCAGTAAAAAATTGCGGCGGCAGTTTGGAAATTAACCCACCAGTTGAATAATGCCTTAATTATATGTATAGATGCGCACACGCTCCATACCTTTTCAAAGAGCATGCAAACGATGAAGGTCCACTCCCCTCTTCTTCACTCTAAGCCGGGCAGGACTTGAACGCATCCACGTGCTCGCGCTATTTTCTGAAGCCGCCGCAAACCATATTGGATCTGTGTAGCGCAGAAACGGTCGTCCTTGAAGCGAAACCTGTAACAGGGCTCAGTCCAACCTAGTTATCGCAAGAGCGAAGAGCTGAGTGGATCTGACCCTTGACGAAGCGTAGAGCAAACGGAGCTCAACCAGAAGTGTGATCCGATGCTTGGTTTTGTGGTCTTGAGTCTCGGGCCGTGGGGCTTCGAGATGAGGAAGCGACTTGTATAGAAGAGGAGGTGGCTTGAGTGGTGAAAAGTAAATTTGCAACTGATTAGAAATGCAGTCCTGGTTCCTGCTGCTACTC
>JALBZD010001022.1:0-11897 GCA_038050675.1 Globisporangium cylindrosporum | reverse complement strand
GTGATGTCGGTGTGCACACACCAGCTGTTGCAGGAGATTCAGGTGTTGGCGCTTGATAAAGCGTTCGACGTTTGGGAGGCGGAGTGTGGTTCGTCCTGGGGTGGAGTACAGCCAGTCAGAGGCGATCTTCCGTTTTCCAAGTGAATACAACTTAACTCAGTACTTGGATTCTTTGCCCAGACCCTTGCAGGGTATTCTACTTTTGACTTCAAGAGTATGCAGACCGCTAGAACCCAACAAATACATAATGCTGACAGAGAGAAGCGATAGTTCTCTTCACAAGACACGCACTCCAGTGAAAATAAAAGTCCTTCAGAGCAAACCTGCGAGGCTCGGTAGCTCAATAGAGCCGCTGTGGTGCTTGCCTAGTTGTTGTCGTCGTCGTCGTCGCTCGAGTCCCCGACTCTGCCCACGACCTGGACCTTGCGCTCCTTGAGGTCCTGCCACTGCTTGTCGCCGTACTCAAACTGACAGCAGTGCAGCTTGCGCTTCCCGTCGTAGCCCACGACGATGCACGGATACCAGCAGTCGTACCTAGGCACAGTCACACAACATTGCCAGTCTCAGGTTTAAAGATCTGCTGGAGAACACCCTACGCAGCGCGCAATTGGCCATGTACCTGAACTTGTAGACGGTCAGCTTGAGACCAATGTCGCGAACCGAATTTTTGATGGTGGTGCCTGGTTTTTCAGCGGTAGAACTTCCTGATTCAGGGATAGTAGGACTGTTTGGATTCTCTTCACTTCGACGCTGAGACTCGCCTTTAGCTCCAGAGCTGGTAGTAGCTGAACTGCTTGAACCAGACTGCTTCTTCTCCGCTGACGACCGCTTCAGGAGCTTGAGGTTGTAGGGCGACATGGCGTGGAACTTCTTGAGCGCCTTGACGCTTTTGTGGCCCTGGCGTAGGATCGGGATCTCGTTCTCGGGTGGGAGCGGGCTCTGTGACTCAGTCTGGTTGCTTTGCTGGCTACTTCTGCTGCTCTCGCCGGTGTTCGTACTTGCACTAAGAGATCGAGCGCTCGACCTAGACCCAGACCCAGACCCCTTCACTGTATCAGGAGCTACCGCGCTAAATGTGCCTCCTTCTCGCAGAGTTCTTCGGTTAGCAAACGGTTTGGGTTTCGACGGAAGCGTGGATGGCGTGGACGGCTTGATTCCCAGATCTTGCAGGTACGGACTCGATCGCCCGCCATTCGCGGAGTGAGAGACTCTACGAGGTGTGATTGTTGTTGTCGCTGTCGTTGCTTCGTTATATACAGGGTTGCGTGGTTCTGGAATTGCAGCCGCCTGTGGACCAAGTAGATTGCCTGCAGGATCTTTGTGCTGGCTTCCGTCACCAGTAGCACCAGCCGTTCCTGGAGCTGCTGGCTTGGATGAATGTTGCTGCTGCTTGCTCTTCATCTTCATTTTCTCCTTCTCGATGCAGATATCCAGCGCTTCATCGCTGTGGTCGTCGATCATTCTCCCACACATGGGGCATGATTCCTCGTCACTCGTACTTGCTGGGCTTACCGTAATCGGCTGCTGCCTTGGCGTCATGTTCTGCTGCTGTTGCGAGAGCAGTTTCAGTTTCTGCTCCAGGCCCCTTCGTTCCGCCTGAATGTCTCGCAGCAACCGCTCGTGCTCCTTCTCGACACTGTTCAGACGCGCTTGGACATCGTCCTCTGCATCGTCAGCTAGGAATGCAGCCTTCACTTTCGGCTTCCCGTCCGCATCTACGGTTGTTGATGTTGTTGTGGGGCCCATGAGGTCAAGTCGGAGCTTGTTCAGCTGCAGCGAGCCACTTTTATGCGTGCAAGTCTGCGTTGGAGTCTGAGTCTTGGCTGTTGGCTGCACATGGCGGTCAGAGGATGCGAGAAGAGTCTCGGGTCTGTCACGAATTCGACTCACGGTGCTTGGTTCTGATCGCCCAGCATCTGCATTGGTAATATTGGTAACCCCAGGTCCAGTTGTCGCGGCACCACTTTGGTTTCCAGACCCTGCCATATTCTTCCGCAATCTCTTGTTTTCCAGCACCAACGCCGTGTTTTCTTTCGTTAATCTCGCAACTTGCTCCTCCAGCCCTGTGACTTGCTGCTGCGACGCATTCTGCTTGAGCAGCACCTTGAGGCGGGCGATTTCACGCTGCGCTCTCGCTAGCAGGATCGCATCGTCCACCATCTCGTTCACCTTGACGCGCACCACGACGCACTTGGCGCGGTCGGCGAACATGAGCGTCGAGATCGTCTCGTCCAGCGCTGTCTCGGACGGCGAGATCGTTGCGATCACCACTGTGCGCGTGTTGCCGCCCAGACTGTCCTGCAGTAGCCGGGTCAGCTTGGAGTCGCGGTACGGGATGTGCGTGCGCTTTGGGTTTGTCAGCGCCGAGATGACGTTACCTAGCGTCGAGAGACTCTGGTTGATCGCGGTGAGCTCTTTGGTCCTCTCGGCACCCATGACGGCGTCTATGCCCCACTTCTCGGAACCCGCAAGGTCCACGAGATTGAGCTTCGCGCGACGAATGATCGTCGTCGCTCCCTCCACGCCTCGCGACTCCACCTCGGCCGAGATCTGCAGCAGCGTGTGGCTACGACTGCTCTTCTCGTTGTATTCAGTCGCGCGGATCGTGCGGTTCTGATTGCCCGTCTTGAGCAGCTTGAGTGTCTCGTCGAGGTTCGTGACGCGGAACTCTGACAACCCGCTCACGTAGATCTGCTTACTGTTGCCTTTGATCATCTCGTGCACGGCGAGCGGGCCTTTCATGCGCTGCTTGTTCTCCTGCAGGAGGTCGAACACTTCGTTGTTGTAGATCTGCATGTACGAGCAGTAGACTATCGCTGCTGCGCCGTGGCAGCTGATCGCGCGCAGCTCTTCAAAGAGACTCTCGATGGCGCGCGGGATCACGCCCCAGTTGGCGCGGTTTGTGGCGGTAGCAGAAGATATTGCGGAGCTCGCTCCAGACAATGAGAGCGACTCGATGTGCTTTTCGACGTCCTTGCCCCTAGGAAGAGAATAGCAAGGTAATTGTTGGATCAACATTGTTAGCACCTGGTAGAGAGAGCATTAGGACCAGAGAGCTCAAAGATAAACATACAGCATGGTGTGGGTCTTGCCCGTGCCAGTCTGCCCGTAGGCGAAGATCGTGCAGTTGAAGCCCTGCGCCACCTGCTGCACCGAGTCCTGGAGGTACTCGAACACGTTCTGCTGGCTCGCACTCTGGTCGAAAACCTTGTCGTAGTTGCAGAACAGCTCGCGGTCAACCTCCGACTCGCTCTTCTTCTTGCACACGTACACCTGGCCGATCGAGTTGTCGACTTTGAGAGCCTGGTCGATAGATAACAGTGCAGAGTAGATGAGGACTTGGCTTTAGAGAGAGCAGTTAGAAGCCGCAAGTCCTAGCGGTAAAATGGGGTACGTACATGGAACGAAGAGGACGATGCTGCGTCGCATTCCTGCTGCTCCTCGCGCTCATTTCGCGGTCGCACTCGTACGACAACGCGGACGCGCTCGGCTTCGCTTGGGCCGTCGTCCATGGTTGCTATTCGACTCTGGCCCGAGTTGCGTTGGTAGGTGATGATCGAGTGCGCAGAGAATGCAGCGAGCGTGTCACCATCAAAATGGAGTTGAAAAGTTAGCTGGCTTAACTATAGGCTCATCTGTAAATAGAACTACAGTAGAAGCAACAATAGACACTAGAGCAGACAATTGACACCAGCTCCGAGGACTTGCCCAGCAGCTACGAGGAGGAACCAAGGAGAACTCCAATCAAAAACTCGACGACACCAAGTATTCGATCCCTTTGTGCCAGTCCACAGCAGGTGTCATGTCAAAGAAGTCCGCCCAGAGCTTTTGGTTTTCGTTGAATTTCCACTTCATGCACGCACGAAAAAGGTCGGGATTCTCCACATACACGCACGTCTTCATCACGAGCGGATCGTCCATAGGTCCTGTGTCCTCTTTCAAGCGACTGAAAGCCAGCTCTTAACAATCAAGATCCAGCACTTCCACAAACACTTCCACTTGTTTGGTGATTCTTGCTTTTCGGCATGGTCCGCAGTGTGAATGCGCTACAATGGGTTTTGTTGCCTCTCTCAAAACCTGGCAATTTCTGTCGCAATTGCTACTCGAACGTCAGGGAGAGCCACAATCGCCATCATAAACACCTCGTTACGTAGCGCGTTGTCGAATCGAACATCATTGCCTTCTGCATTTTAAAAGCATCACCACGACAAAGAGAGAGAAATGCATACCATGAATCCTTTTGCCGGCGACAGAGGAGGCGCGACTGAGCCACCAAACGGCCAGAACTACATTGGATGCTTGTGGTCAACTATGTGCCTTTTTCAGCGTCACTTGCATATTCTTCTAATAGTTTCACCAGTACGTGGATGTTCATTGCAGATCGATCAATTGGCAGCCCTGTTTTGAAAAGCGCGCCTCAGGATCCATTGCTGCAGCTCACAACCGCACACACGAGAGCTTCAGCATCTCGTCTTAGGATCCGAGCCGGTGTGCTGTATAGATTGGCTCGCACGTGTTGTGTTGGTAGGGGTCTGCCATTCCTTTAGCTTCTACTTTCTCTCTGCGAAGGTGCGTCAAAAGAAAGTAAATGGCTGGAGAATGGAATGGATCTGAGAATGAAGTGCGGAGTTCTGACTCATTCGTTAAAACCGCACAATGATAAAAACGCGCAAGAAGCAGCATATTTCAAAAGAATATTTGTTCGTTTCCCCTCTATAAATCCGAACATGCTAAATGCACGCGGTTTTTGTGTCTTTGCAATGTTGCAGTCGTAAAAGTGACGAGGCTTACCTGTGAGTTCATCAATGACACTATGCGAAGCGTGCATCGTGGATGGGGATCTGGAGACGGTGCGATTGCTTTTGGACGATGGCGTGCACGTGGAAGCTCCCATTGATCAAGGGTACGATGGCTTCCCTGTTCACACTGCTTGCGAGCACGGCCAGTTGGAGATCCTCAAGTTGCTCGTAGCACGCAGAGCTCACATCAATGGTCGAGAACGGTGCTCATTCGGAAGATCGCCGCTGGCTATCGCGTGCTACCATGGACACTTCGGGATCGTCGTATGGCTCGTCGAGAACGGTGCGCTGGTCAATGGCCAGAACCTTCAGGGAGAGACGCCACTTGTGCAAGCTGTGTACCGTGGCGAAATACAGATCGCTCGATATCTGATATCAATCGGTGCGGACGCTGTGTCGAAACTGCGTCCGTTGAAAAGCGCGTGGTACCTTGCTGTCAAGTTTGGAAGACTTGACATTCTCAAGTGCTTTGCCGAAAGCAGACTCGCAGACCTCACGCGAGACGATCGGCTTCAGATGCATCTGCTGCAAAGAAAGAGAACATCGGCATTCTCCAGTATTTGCTGACGTTGGGGGTATTCAGCACTTCACAAATGAACGAATGCCTTGAAATCGTCACGAAACTGCAAAACATCGAGATGATGAAGCTGCTCGAAGCATTTGGTGCAGATGTGAACGCGTATAACAAATCCGGTGAGTCGCCATTGAGCATTGCAATTAAACACGATATGATCGATGCGACAGAAGCACTGCTATTGCTCGGAGCCAATGCGAACAAAATAGAAAACAGTGGAAGCGAACTCTCGGCAATCCACGCCATGACGATACGTGGTCGACTGGACCTGCTGAAGCTTGCTCGACAGATCTGTGGCGCCGCTGCGGACTTTGAAGTCCCAAACGAGCGCGAAAGGTGTACGTCGTTGCACCTTTCTGCGTACGTTGGTCATGCTGAGGTTATGCGCTTCTTGCTTGATGTATCGTCGCTGAGCTTCGATATCAACATTGGCATCTACCGCAATGACCTCGTTGACGCTCGCTGCTCGAAGAGGGCATCTTGAAGTCGTGCACTTGCTGATCTCTGGAGGTGCGGCGATTAACCGCCAGATCGGTGATACCAGCGGACCCCAGCGCTGTTCTGTGCTGCTGAATCTGGTCACTGCGATGTTGTGAAGTTCCTGTGCGAAAATGGTGTGAATGATCTGTGGCGGCGCTTCGATGGTCTCAGTGCTCTGGGAGTCGCAGCAAGAAAAAGAAGAGCAGATATCATTGAGTACCTGGCTGAGGTGTGGCAGAGTGCGGGAGTAGCAAATGCAGCACTGTATGCTTGGACTGCGCTGAGAGAGGCTGTGAGTCATGGACACATTGACGTTGTTCGTGTGCTGCTTGCCTGCAATAATTTCGCAGGCGATAGTGAACCACCACAGTGGCCGACTCTGCTTTGCGAAGCAATTTTATTCAACGAGAAAGAGAGTGCGAGGTTGCTGATCAAGCATGGCGTGGATATCAACGCCACCTATTCTCTCGCAGAAGACGATGACGGGGGCCTCACGCTGACCCCGCTGCACGTAGCTGCTGGCCTTGGGAACCTGGGCTTGGTGAGATATTTGTGCGAGCAAGGAGCAGATGTCGAAGGGCTGAGCAATGAAAACGAAACCGTGTTCTCTTTCGCGGCAGCAAGAGGGAGACTATATTGTTCAGTATTTGGTGTCGGAGCAGAATGCAAATGTCCAGAGCTCGAGCTCGTACGGTTTTACTCCGTCCGAGGTGGCTGCCGCAGGAGGTCATCGCCAAGTTCTCGAGTACTTGATAAGCCATGAAGCACTCTTACCGAAGCGAGTTATACTCGAGCAAGAACCATGCGACCACCTGACCAGCGAGCAAGACGGCACAGGTGAACAAGTCGTCTCGATCAGCGATCTTGCTGTGGACGCTGAGTATTGGTATCGCAACTTTGCTTTCGACTCGTTTCTTAGTAGGGGCTACGTTTGATCGATGTGAATCCGTGAAGGTAGCAAGCAGGTTTTGTGCTGTGGAAAGTGGCGCGCTTGTCATCGGAATATCCTTGTTTCGATTGGAGAGGGTGGCTTCATAACTTCATCTATTTATCGATACTTATTAATTGACGTGCATTGTACAGAAGAAGAGCTGCTTCATCTCGATAAGGTCGATGCAACCTCATCTATGGATTCTTCAGCTTTTCATCTCTCTGCTCTTCATGGCTACGCTTGATTGGAGCGCTTGGCGAGCGACGCAAAAATCGACTCAGATTGGCTCAGCAGATCCGCTGGCGAGCCGAACTCTGCCACTTGACCAGCGTCCATCACCGCGATCTTGTCGCAGTGCATGATCGTGTTGATGCGATGCGCGATGATCAGCACCGTCTTGGACACGAACGTCTCCTTGATCGTCACCTGGATCAGGTTGTCTGTCGCAGTGTCCACGTTCGCGGTGGCTTCGTCCAGCACGACGATCTTGCTGTCCTTGAGCAGCGCGCGCGCAATGCACATCAGCTGGCGCTGACCGACCGAGAGGTTGTCGCCGCTCTCCGAGACCACAAAGTCGAGACCCGCTCCCCACTTCGTTACGCTGTCGAACAAGTGCACTTGCTTGAGCACGGACCAGATCGCGTCGTCCGAGTAATCCCCGAAAGGATCCAGATTCTCCCGCAACGAGCCGCTGTACAGGACAGGGTCCTGAGGAATGATCGCAAGGCTTCGTCGGAGGTCGCGAAGCTTCACACTCTGGATGTCCATGCTATCAATGAACACGGTGCCGCTCTCAAACTCGCAGATTCTGAACAACGCGATCATGAGCGAACTCTTGCCGGCGCCAGTGCGTCCACAGATACCGACCTTCTCGCCACCTTGAATATCCATGTTGACACCTCGCAGCACGAGTGGGAGCTCTGGTCGGTACTTCAGGCACAGGTTGTCGAACCTGATCGCACCCTGGGACGGCCACAACTCGGTGTTGATTGGAGTCGAGTTCTCGCCTTCGTCTTCACTTGGGATGCTTCGAAAGTGCAGTAGACGCTCGACACTCGTCATCGCATTGTCGGTGCGGTCGACCGCACGCACAGTAGATTGCACCATCGAGGTCATCATGAGCGAGTACGTGAGCGACAGCCCCGCGACAAGTGGACTGAGTTGACCTTTCGTTGCGACGATGTACAGCGCCACGACGAAGATGATGCTGACCGAGAGCCAATCCAGTCGCACCGCGAGCCACCGCCCAGCAGCCCAATACATGAAGTAGAACGAGGCGTTGTCGTCCACGGCATCCTTACTGAGCTTCACGAATACATCCTGCATCTTGAACGCCCGGATCGTGTGGAGGCCACTCAGCGTCTCGCTGAACAGACTGAAGATCGGCGAGCGCGTGATGCCCTCGAGGCGCTTGATCTCACGCGACGTCTTCTTGAAGTAGATCCCCGCGATCACGAAGATCGCCAGGATCGGGATATACGACACGCCAACCCAGATCGACGCCATGGCGCACACTACGAGCGACCCGACGCTCATCGACAGGTTCTGGAACAAGTTCTGGTACTGCTGCGGCAAGATCGAGTCCATCTGGTCGAGATCGTTCGAGAATCGGTTCAGGATGCGACCCACGGGAGTCACGTCAAAGTATCTGTTCACTGGCGCGCCGAGGACACGGCGGAAGAGCTCGTCGTGGAGGTTCTTGGAGCTGCGGATGCATGATTCCATCATCAAGAGTCCACGGCCGAGTGTCATGACCGAACAGATCACGATGAACCCAAAGTACCCCATGCCGTACCACAGACCCAAGTGCGTCGGGTCTACGCCGTCGCGGTACATGTTCTTGGCCCAGTAGCCCTGCCACCAGTCCACGAGCACGCGCATACCCTGGCTGGAGCCATACGCCACGAGGATGGCCGTGATCACCATCGCGGCGCTGAAACCGGTCTCGTCAAAGTAGGAGATATACGTCTGCGCAGTGACTCGGCCCTTGACGCGGTCTTCATCTTTGATCAGCTTCTTGGAATCGATGAGGTTGGCGTCCGAGTCATTTTCCTTATTGGCTTTGTTGGCGCCTTTCTGGGTCTCTAGGCTTGTAATTTTCTCGCTGGCTGAAGTTGCAACACGCATACGAGCAGCAGCTGGCTGACTAAGCGACTCTTCTCCACCGGCTGCGTGCTCATCAATCACATCTTGCTCCACTTTCTCGAGTGCCTCGCTCTGCGTTTGAAGCTGAGGAAATTGTGCTATCATCTCCTCATAGCTGCCGTCGCCAGCGATGCGACCGTCTTGAATAAAAAGAATCTTGTCGGCATGTGCCAGCAAGTCGTAGTGACTGTTCAGTACCAGCAATCGCGTCTTGTTCTTTGCCAGTCCAACGACACATTGGTCGAAGATCGCGTGCGCAACGTGAGGGTCCACAGCGCTCAATGGATCGTCCAGGATCAAGATGTCGTACTGCGAGCGGTACATGGCTCGGGCGATCGCCACGCGAGCTTTCTGACCGCCACTCAGGTTGATGCCGCGCTCGCCGATCTCCGTCTGGTCGCCGTTCGGCAGCGCACGCAGATCTTCTGACAGTTGTGCGGCATGGAGCATCTGCTCGTATCGGACAGCGTCAAAAGGGGCCTCGAACAGGATGTTTTCTCTGACGCTCGAGTTACGGATCCAGGACTCCTGGCTCACGTACGCGATCTTGCCATTCACGTCCACATGGCCATCAACAAGGATCATCTCGCTAAGAAGCGCGTTGAGAAGACTTGACTTACCGGACCCGACTCGACCGACGATCATCACCAGCGACCCGGCATCGATCTCGAGGTTAATGCCTTCGAGGATGAAATCGCCCGAGGAAGGCGGTGATACTGAAGGGATAAGTTGCTCTTCTGTCGCGGCTTCTGTACCAGCAGAAACGACGGCGATGTCGGGAACAACAGCCCCTGCTTCACCTCGCTGGTGCTGCTGCTGAGGAAACCACTGAAGATGTGCGCTTCTCACGGAGATGCTCCCTCTCGAAGCTTCCCCTGCTCCATTGCTTCCTGCAATCTCGACCAGCTCGTCACTCTTCAGGTACGCGTCGATTCGGTTGCACGCGATCTGGGCTTGCGAGACCGCAGCGATGCCGAGTGGGAACATACTCACTGCCAACCGGCTGATATTCACCATCGCGACGAGCGTGAATGCCTCTGTGACCGTTAGGTTTCCTCGGAAGATCACGTAGAACCCGAGCGTGACGCCACCGAGAAACATGGGCGTGAGGAACAGCAACGTCGAGTTCAGGATCTGGAACAGGTGGAACTTGCGGTACAGCTGCACCTCTTTCGCGCGGATGGTCTCCACGCGGCGAGCGAGCGACGCCTCCCAGGCGTAGAACTTCATCACGCGGATACCCTGGAGCGCCTCTGAAGTCAATTTGACGCGCTCATCGACGACTTCCAGTAGTTCACGTTGCGACTGGCCGATTTTCTCCGCGAGGCGCACCGAGATGCAGAGAACCGCGACGAGCAAGAGCGCGCCGCACAGTGCTGAGAGGAAGTCAAAGAGCAGCGTGATCAGCACGATCGTGATTACGAACGCGAGAGGCGCGACGAGCAGCCAGGGGCCATTCAGCATGCCGTTGAACACGCGCTCGGCGTCGACACTCATCAGCGTCACGATCTCGCCAGCCGTGTACAACTGCCGCGCGACGCATGAGAGCCGAAGCGACTTCTGGTACACGACGTCCATCATCACGGAGCGCATGTTCACGCCCACGCGCGACGACACGAAGAAGCCGTAGTTGAGGCACGTAACTGCGAGCGCCGACACGAACGTCATCATGACAACAAGCACATAACCGCTGTCAATGTGGAATATGTTCTTGCGGTCGTTGAGGAAGTCTAGGATTGCCTGCGCGATGTACGACTGCATTGCCATCGCGAGGATGTACACCGTGTAGTTAGCGAACACGACCGCGATCTCGCGGCGAAAGGTCTTGAGGAACGCGAGTGCGACTTGCGAGACCCGCTTGCCATCGCCATTGCTGCTGCTATTGCCAATAGACTGACGCTGGTTAAAGTTTGGGGCGAAGCGTAACTGCAGTGCATCGCACGTGTCTTCAGGACAGACGCTCCAGATGTCCTTCTTGTCGAGGATTTTGCGCGCGCCGAGCGTCACGAGCGGCTGCATCCAGTGCGTGAGCACGACGGACGGCAGCGACGCGGCCGCTAGCGGATTGAGCTGCGCCCGAAATGGGATGTGGAGCTCTTCGTTGTTGTCGGTGGCATCGTTAGTGCTGGGCTTGTGTGGTGCTGGAGACAGCGAGGGCGATAGCGCCACGTACTGGTCGTGCGTCGCCATTTCGTAGCTCTTGAGGGTACGCTCTGCCAAGCAAATGCGCGAGTGAATAGCTCTCAAAGTGAGCCAACTGCAGCTTTTCGTGGACGTTCCTTGTCGTTCGACTGATTGTTTGTAATGGCACCGAGTGATGGTCGCTCCTGTTTGCTCAAACACTTTTTTCGCAGTACCGTATTTCCTATGTAGAGCAATACACTATCTTAAGACATACACCATGAAATTGACCAATAAGGGACCAGTATTACGCTTACTCAAATTTTTATCTTGAGACATACAAATTGTAAAATACAATAACCTACGTAATTTACATTGACCCGCAGAGCGCCAATCATTTCGGATCCAGCTTCATTGCGACGAAGGCGTCGGTCGCCACATACAGCAGTACAGCATGAATGTGGAGACGGTCGACAAGAACCTGAATGTGCTTGCCGTGCTAGAGACGACTAACGTCATGCGAGCTACGATACTGCGGTGCAATCCGAAAATATCCGACGTTGCATATAAGTCGAAACGGACCCAGATTTACAACTGGAAAAAGCGCACCAAAAACTGCGCACTACCGCCCAAGCCAACAAGAGCGGCCACCGCAAGATTCGCGACAAAGGTGCGGCGACGCTGCTCACCTATGAGCTAGAGAACGAGATTGTTCGCTTTGTGAACGAGTTGCGGAAGGAGGGCGTTCCAGTGTCAACAACCATACTGACGATGCAGGAGAAGAAAGTTGCTGCTGAGACGGCCGTCTCCCCGTTCAGCGCATCGGGTGCTGGGTGGACGGGTTCAA
>JALBZD010001021.1:0-11901 GCA_038050675.1 Globisporangium cylindrosporum | reverse complement strand
GGTGCCCTCCCGCCATTGCGTCAGGAGTCGAAGCGGACGCAGATCTACAAGTGGCGCAAGGAGCAAGTGGTGCTCTCAGACACGCTGAGCAGCAGCGAGGGTGGCCTGAAGAAGCAGCGCTCCAAGGGTCTCGGCACGTCGTTGCCGAAGGAAGCCGAGTCGGACCTCGTCGTGTGGGTCAACGACCTGCGCGGCGAAGGCATCCCGATCTCGACGCTCATGTTCAAGCTGAAGGCCTCCGACATCGCGGTTGAGTACGGCCAGAGGGTGTTCGCCGCCTCATGGAGCTGGCGAAAGTCGTTTCGCCAGCGTCACAAGTTGTCTCTGCGTGCTCGCACGCGGCAGGGGCAGATTGCTCCAGCCGAGTTTCAGCAGGTTGCGGCTGACTTTGCGGCGAAGATCGACAAGATTGTTCGTGATAGAGGTACGTATTGCTGGCAGTCGATGTCAGCCTGTTTGGAGGGCGCAGTGCAAACAATGTGCCATGCTGTGTGAGCAGAGATCACTAAAATATACAATGCTGACCAGACTGCAGCTTTCTTTGAGTATCTACCAAAGAAAACGGTCAATGCCAATGGCGCGAAGACCGTGTGGGTGCGCTGTGGAGGGAAGGAGAAGGAGCGTGCCACTGTGATGCTGCTCGGCGATGCAGATGGCGTAAAGTACGCGCCATTCGTCATATTTAAGGCGGGTAAGTCGAAGAACGACGAGACCGACGAGGCGAACAAGGCGTTGCGACACGGATTTGGGCGGCGACTGTGGGGATAGATCGAGGCGGTGCAGCAAGCAACGGGCTTGCACATTTACGGCAACCCAAAAGGTACTTTTGTTAGAATGAAATGCGGTCACCATATGATACTAATGTTTGTGGTGTATCGTAGGATGGTGGAATGGTGAGCTATAGCGGATTTTTTTGAAGACCTTCTTTGGTCACCGGACGGAGAAGAGCCCGTCAGCTTTGCTGCTTTGAGACGTCGTCGATTATGCCAAGACTGTGAATATTGTGCTAGAGAGGCCCCCACCACATGCGACTGGCGTCTGCCAGCCGGCGGATGTGGCTTGGATCAAGCCATTTAAGGACCGACTTCGCAACGAATGGGTTGCGCGCCTGAGTGACCAGGTTCGTGACCGCAGCAGTGGCGTCTCGTGCGCCCCGCCCGATCGACCAGTGGTCGCCAGGTGGGTTCGAGACGCGTGGGATGGGACCGACTCCCAGATCATCACGAATGAATTTCGTAAGTGCAGTATACTTTTAGATCCTGTAGAGTGCGTGGCGTCTAACCTCATCGAGAGTCTAGAGAGTCTCAGCTTGCTGGATGACAAGGGTGGCGTTGCCGACTCGGACGATGACATTGAATGTGAGACGTCTGAGCCGGTTGACGAGCCGGCTAATAGCATTTGCTGAAATATATCGGATATGTGTGTTTCAATTGAATTTTACGGGTCCATTCAGCAGCCACGGTAAATTACATGTACATACCTTTCTCGCGACAGGGTTTGGGAAGTGTACATGGCTGTATCTCTCAACATGAGCAATACGATATATGAAATGCGCAATATTAGTTGCTGGATAAACCCGTATGCATACTCTTTTCAAGATCAAATTCGAATTTCTGACTAAGGTTCGTGCTGCAAATCACATCATGTACTGAGTTAAGTTACATTCACGGAAGACGAAATGTGTGCACTGGATTAAGTGAGCGCTGTTAGATTGCGCTTCAAAGTACTGAATTATGTGTATACCAGTACTGAAAACGAGCAAGGCGGCGCGTGTCTTTGTGCGCTCACTCGCGAACATTTGCATGGAGCTGATGCGATCGAAAGTGAACCAGCTCGATGGGAACCATATAATGCGAGCGTTCAACGTGTCGGGACCAGCACCAGCTCATCTCGTCCGGGCTTCCTTAGCGCACAAAGACACCAGCACACACGACACTTGGGCATTGGCGTCACGAAAGACAAGTCAAAGACAAGACGGGGAGGAAGGTTCGCGACTGCGACTGCGACTGCGGCGGCCTTTCCTACAGAGTACTAATGCAACATGCACGGCACCACTCTCCAGTCTCTCACTCATATCGAGTAGGTGCCGCTTTGTATGTTTTTGTGAGTGTGCGTTTAGCGCTCAAGACTGTGCCAATTTTGTAGGATGCGCGCCAGTTGCCCACATTGCACGCATCACCATGACGATTCCTTCGTATGACAAACACGAGCAGCGTCCCACCCACACTGATCACGCGTGCGTGACGCAAGCGCTCCGTGACGTCACGCATTTCGAAACGTTGTTGACGGCGGCGGTCGGTGATTGGGTACGTCAGAGACAAAGGGAGGGATGATGATTTGTTTGTCCGTCTGTGTGTCCTTCTCGCGCTGTCGGTGGCTATAGACGATAGATAGACGGATACTGTACACTCTTCCTCGAGTGAACGAACGCACACACTGGCAAGCATGGTGACCGTTCATTCATTCGTCCGTCCGTCCGTTCATCTGTTTGTCTGTGCATGCATGCGGTTGGTTCATTCGATGCTATTGTATGCACTGCTGTTATAAAATTCATAGATAAAGGTCACCTGGATATACTCACATCCTTACACGCCACCGCCATTTGGTTCTCTCTCCCGTTCTTCATTTTCTTTCCCATGCATCAGCAGGTCACGAGAGGATAAACTCAATGTTCATGATCGGCGGCGGCGTGGACGAGGACGCGACCAGCTCCATGTCGTTGAGCATGTCTTGCTTGATCACAGCGTCCTGCTCGATCAGCGCATCACCGAGAAGCTGCGCGACGTCTCGCAGACTGCCCACGACTTCGTGGAGCGCGCCCACGAAGTCCGGCACGAGCTCGTAGCGGATCATCTTGCCCTGCTCATTGAAGTAAAAATGGTCGCTGTACCGCAAGTGCACCTCCTTACCGATCATCTTCTGCACGAGCTCCTCGTTGTACAGCGTGTGCGGGAAGAGCTTCTCCATGGTCATGCGTGAGTAGCGCAGGTGCAGCACGCCCGTGGTGGAGATGATCGGGCAGCTGTCGAACGTCGTCATGCGGAACGACCCAAACTCGAGCCGCACGGACGTGTGGAAGTGCGAGTACTTCTTCCACTGGTCAATCAGCGGGTGCACGCCGACGAAATTGCCAAACACCACGTCCGGGTGTGTCATGTTCTCGAGGAACGCCTCTTGCCTCCGGGAACAGATGGCCCTGTCGCCGGAATACCGAAGCGACGCGCTCGTGGGTTTCCCGGCCACAGGCGAACCGGGTGGCATTTGCATGCCGTAGCGGAACACGGCAAAGTACTCCTGCACCATCTTGACCGCGAGCTGGGACGCGGTGAACGGCGCGGCGAGCTGGCGCTCCTCGTACAATCGCTTACGTGCGCACAGCTCGGCGACGAGCACACGCAGAGCCTCGACCTCCTCCATCGTGTTGCCGACGCGCTCTTTCTTGCGCTTGCGGTAGCGGCGCGCGCGCTCCGAGTTGCTCTTGCGGATCGCGAGCAGTCGGTTCGCCTGCTTGGCGCGCGACGCTTGCACGACGCGGCGCACGACGTCCTCGGGCGAGCGCAGCAGCAGCATACGCGCCAGTGCCGCGCTGTCGAGCGACCGGAGCGGCGGTGTGGCGAACTCGTAGCCGTCATTGGTGCGCGTGAGTTGCTCTTCGTACCCGTGCTCGTAGCTGAGGCCGTTGTCGGCATCGTCGCGGTCGTTATCTTCGCAGCGCAGGTGATCCATTTTTCTTCTAATCCTTTGGGCTTGAGCACTTTGGTCACTTGGAAATGTGGTCTGTTGCTGTTTGAGCTTGTTCGATACTGCGTGCTCTCTCGGTTTTGCTCGTCCTCGCTCGCAAAAACCACAAGAGGCTGTTGCGTGAATTTTCTTTCTAATTTAGCCGGTAACGGCTGAGAATCCCCAGACGTTTTATTATTGTTTTATATTTTAGGGTGGGAAATGGTGGCAAAAGGATGAACGATGAGCTTGTAAACATATATCAATTGTTGCAGCTGAGTTTGTATGGAGATGACACAAACCTCAACATTGATTATGATAAGAATATCAGATAATAGAGACTGACAAGTCTATTCAGCGACGGTTTCAGGTGACGACAAGAGACAATTCACTGTGATACGCGTTCCGGATAAAAAGGTGGCTTTTGTAGAGGCGCGGGTGAGAAATAACCTAAAATACTGGCAACTGATCTTTTTTCCTGCAAAAAAGATAGGACAATTTCCTCAACCTGTCCACACATATTCTGACGACCGGTGCTGCATTTGAGGTAGGCTATCCATCCCGCCTTGTGTGTGAAGAAATGATAGCAACAGTGAACTGTGTGCGAAAGCAACCTCCAATGCAAAATGCGCAATGTGTGTTGGATGGGTTGCTGTTGTTGATGGTACGGGAACCGGACAAAACAGCAATTGAAGCGGGAGTGACGAGCCCTACGAAGATACCCTTCTGGTACGCACAATTGCTGGAGGACCTGACCCGACAAAGGCCTTTATCAAACTGGAAGTACGCACAGGAACGTCTGTTCCAGCAGTCGGACTTGATCCTGAAGGGCTCTTTCGAAGCTGAGGCCTCGAACAGGGGGTTGGCTCTTCGTCAGTGTTATATCCAGTGTCGTGTTTAAATTACATTATTTTCCTCGCGAAACGCGCAAGAGCTATCTTTTTAGCTGTATGTTTACCAACGAAAATCGCATTAATGTTTGCGCACGCCTCACTGGTCTCCGGGTTTTACAGCGACTGCCATCGGAAACACTGAAAGGAGAGAACATTCGCATTGAGACCCACCGCCGTAGGCGGATTGAACTTGCTGACCCTTATTATTTTGGTATGTGCAAGTCCTGGATGCATCTCTTGCTCTTAAACAGGGCTGTGTAGTACATGGTTTCTATAGCTCCCTAGGACCTTTCCAGCTGATCTGGTATACATTTTGGATGATTGTCCTTTTATCTTGCAGTTTGGTTGCCAAGTCGAACGGGGAATGAACATCCATGACAGCTTGCAGTCGTATCAGCATAGCCAATATACAGACAACCAGTGATCAGAGCAATGCAAATGCGCTTGAACATATTCATACATATTCTACGTGCATTGCAAATTGAGTGAAAACTACATAATGAATTTTCAGCCTGCGCTTTTGTTCAAATATCAACTGGTGATGGATCTCGCGTTGCGTCAACTGGTTTTCGCAGACGGGATACATCAGAAGGTGACCCTGAGCTGTCCAAAAACGTCCTAAAACGTCCTAAAACGTCCAAAACGGTCGAAGTGAAAGCCGCAAAAGTGACGTGTGAAGTCATTTGGGGAGCGTTTCAAGAATCCTATACAAACTTCAAGATGAAAAAGTTTCAGTCAAGAACTGGAAGATCCTCTGGCGTCACATACTTTTGGGACGGCACGCAAAGTTGCACGCATAACATGCACGAATCAAGTGCTCTCATGAAGCATTGCAGTACGTAATATTGACACAATATAGAGACCCTTCCCCCCACCTACCTACTACACTTCTGCCGTTGACGCGCGCGCACTGTCTCAATCAGGACAAGAGAAACTCAATCGCCATAGCGGTCGGCTGCGGCGACGAGCTCGCGGACGGTGTGTTGCTGTTGCTGCTGCTGTTGCTTGGTGTGGTCGTCGTTACACCCCCTTCGTCGCTCTCGTACTGGTCGCTGAGCAGCTCTTCAATGTGCGCGGCGGCGTCCTTCTTGATCACCGCGCGATCCTCAATGAGCGCGCCGCCGCCCAGCAGCAGCGACACCTCCTCGAGACTCCCCACGGCGTCGTAGATCGCCTGTACCATCTCAGGAAAGAGCTCGTACCGCGCCACTTTGCCATTCTCGTCAAAGTACCAGTGGTCCGAATATTTGAGGTGCACTTCCTGTCCGACCAGCTTCGCCACGAGCGCTTCGTATGCTAATGCGTGCGGGAACAAGATCGCAACAGTCTCGCGCGTGTAGCGCATGTGCAGCACGCCCGTCGTGCTCACGCGCATGCAGTTCGCGATCGTGTCCATACGGAATGACAGGAACTCGAGGAAGAGCGACGCGTGGAAGCTCGAGTACATCTTCCACTGGTCCATCGCTGGCGCGAGTCCTATTGCGTCGCCGTACTGCACGTCTGGATTCGTGAACGCGTTCATAAACTGGATCTGGCGCTGTCCGCAGATCGCCTTGTTTGGCGGCGCACCGCCGCGTTTCTCGGGCGGAAGCTGCATCCCGTAGCGGAACACCTCGAAGTATTCGTGCACGAAGCGCAACGGTGAGCCCGTGCTCGTGTGCGGCGCGAGCACCGACTTCTCCATGAAAATCTGCCGCAGCGTGCTCAGCTCCCGCACATGCGAGCGCAGCTTCTCGACCTCGGCGAGCGTGAGCTCCAGTTGTCCTTTCTTCTTCTCGCGGTACCGCTTCGCGCGCGCGCTGTTGTCCTTGCGGATTCGCTTGGGCTTTTGCTGCTGCTGTTTCTTTTTTGTAGTTGCGAGGATCACCTGTTGCACAGCCTGTTCGGGGGAGAGCGTCATCGGGAACGAGGGCCGTGTCGACAGGTCGAGTGGCGTGACGCGGAACGAGACGCTGCTGTTGCTGGGTGGGGGCGATGCCGCGTGGTCCTCGCCGCCGCTCTGGAATGCGCGTGATGCCGTCAACATGCTTTTGCTGGTGCGGTGCGTTGCGCTCTTCTGGGTTTGTCTGAATGTCCAGAGTGGAAATGGCAGCAGGTGGGACGCTTGCTGGGCGGGTGGCGGGATTGTCAGCTACTGGCCACCGTCGAGCAATCTAGAAGAGTATTCGATATTGCAGGTGACAGTATCGCTGATATGGGTTTGTTTCGGTAAACTGATGAAATCATCTTAAAAGGAGTACCTTGTTTGACAGGTTTGAGTCTTTCTCAGAACGTGCAAACTCCCGCGAAACAGCCTTTACTGGAACCAAGTCAACCTCGAAATCCCCCTATGAAGCTGACGAGCCCCCTTTCTACTTTTCTTCTCCCTCATATTCTTTTAATGCGTTGCTCTACTTTTCGAATATGTTCTTTTAATGTGCTGCGAAACGGTGGAAGACGAGCTTGTCCGTCTTCGAATGTCAGGCCACAAGAACCAAAAGACGTCCTCTGACCAGAACTCGATACTACTGCTTATTGTTATTAGTATGTGTTATTGGTACTGCACGTCACGCGAGGAAATTATAAGACAGGATGTTAACAGGCTCACAAAGACGAGCGACAAAATACTTTTTGGACGGAGCAGCAGCAAATCGCCTGAGTTGTGCCAACACACACGCACACCAGCTACTTGGCTACAGAGGCTCTGCTGTTCGTCATCCCATGTCCTCCTTTTTAGAATCTCGCAAGATTTGCCACCTTCATCAGTTCGCCATGGTTCAATTTCATTCTTTTCGTCATAATATCATGCCGAGCCAGATAGATTTGCTGCCGTCGCATTCCCAAATCAACATTGACGCGAGTGATGCTATTGCAGAGATGTCTGTGGGTAGTTTTTCGACGAATTTCCTAGCAGCTGCAGAGACCGTTGGCTTATGATGAGGCGATTGCTTCGCCTTGTATCCCTCTCGCGCTGTCCTCATCGTTTCTGCGCTCGAGAGAAAGAGACAACAATGAAATTAAGCAATAATAGGAAGGGATGGGGAGCAAACACCAGACGCCTGAGATCGCACACGCTGCTTAGAGGCATCTAATCTTCCAAACAAACATGTGCTTGAGGCCAAAACAAAATCGTGAAAATGGACTTTTACTTTTTTCTTTCTTTACAATCGCGTTTGCTTTGCTGCTCGCCGCCTGAAGCACATTATTGACTAATAACTAACTCAGCTCACATCCTCCACCCACAGGTCTCTCTTTTATAGACTTCATGACTCTCTTGCTCGCTACAGTTGCAGTCCCTGTCTGGATCTGTCTTCTTGCTCTTCCTCAACCCTCTGGCCGTGATCATCACCATCGCCGCCCAGCAAATACTCGGCCTCGAACCTCGGCGATCTGCTCTTCTCCATACCTCCAGTACTACTACTGATAGAGCCCCCGGGTTCATCATCCTCGTCGAGCACGCCCATCATGTGCTGTTTCTGGATCAGCGCCTGGCCGAGCAGCAGCGCTGCATCCTCCGTGCTGCCCAGAGCCGTCACCATCGCGATGACAAAGTCCGCCTCGACGTCGTATCGCTCCACTCGCCCCTGCTCCGTGAAGTAGAACTGATTCCGGAAAGGGTACACGACCTCCTTGCCGATAAGCCGCTGGATCAACGGCTCATTTCCCGCGACGTGCGGGAACACGTTCTCGATGGTCTTGCGCGAATACCGCGTGCGCAGAAAGCCGTCGGCCACGATGATCGGCGCGCTCTCGGGCCCGCTGATATGCATCGTGCTCATCTCGAAAGTCAGCAGCGCGTGGTACTGCGAGTACCGCTGCCACTGGTCCATGACGGTCTCGACGCCTCGGTACTCGCCAAAGCCGACGTCATGCTCCATCGTCGCGTGTATAAACAGCGTCTGCTGCGTTATGGAGATCTCCACGTCGGGCAGCACCATGTTGCGTCGTGAGGGCGGCAACTGGACTCCGTGGCGGAACTGCACAAAATATTCGCGCACGAGCTTGCTGAGCGAGCCGAGCAGGCTCATACGCGTGTTCAGGCTCAGGTCGCTGTAGATCTGGCGCATCGCGCGCAGCCGCTCAATGTCCTCGCGCAGCGACTCAACGTCCCTCGTGAGCATTTCGTCGTAGTGCTTGCGCTTGTTGCGGTAGTACTTGCCGCGCTCGCTGTTGTTCATCTTTGGCAGGTGCGGCTTGCGGCCACGTCGCTTAGGTTGCGGCGGTATCGCTGCTGTCGTGATGGCAGTAGACGTCAGAGGCGTTATCGCTGTCGCTGTCGCTGGCATGGGCGTGACGCTCTCTGAGCCCGAATTTGAGGCCAACGGTGACAGCACTTGAAACCGCTGCTCTCCATCGAGCTCGCCGTCGCTCGGGTTGAGCAAGATACTGAATGGGACACGACGGCGCTGCTCATGGTGCTGATCCATCGGCGATAGCGATGATGATGGTGGTACGCTCCAGTCCATCGCGTCCACTTGAACAGGCGACGACTGTGACGAAGACGTGGAGAGAATTCGAGTGTCCTTGGTAGCTGCTGCTTGCGCGCCATACAAGTCGAAGTGGAATGGCGGCAGCAAAGCCGGCGGTGGCGGTGGCCCCGCGGGCCGTATCGCGAAGGGCGCCATGTCCCGCCGTTGAGAGGGGAGCTGTTGCGTGTGCATCTGAAGAGCGCTTGGGTTGTGCTGCGGCAACGCGTTGGTCCTGTCCACCGCCGCCACCGTCGCCGTTGTAGAGAAGTGCGATGACGGCGGAGCTGTTGACGCTGCCACTGGGAAGCGCGACATCATGCAGCACGATGCCTGATCTTCCTTTCCTGTTGCTTTGCGTCTGTTTTGGGGTTTCTGTTGGCCCGGTGCTGTTCACAGGGGGATCTGATAAATGTATTGGGAAACGCACCTATAAATGATAGGCGTATATATTAATTTACAGAGGATATGTAAATAATTGGTTACTAATTTGATATGAATTGGGAGAAAGCGTAAAATTTGCGAGGATAGCATTTACGAGGATATCAGATGTTGAAGTTTAGTTCGTGGCTTGGTAGTTTTGGCGGCAGCATCTTGATGTTGTGTGTGACAGCCATCATCACACGAACTGGCGCCAGTTTATCCCACAACAGTAGCAAATGCTGGTGGTATCAATTCCTCAAAGCTATTATGTATACTGCACGCGTAGGCAACTAGCGTAGCAGACTCCGTTGCTTCTGTCGCTGCGGTACATGCAGATCAGCCGCAAGAATATACATACATATGTAGGCATACATCATCTGTGTAGGTATTCCATGCTACCCAGTGCATGCTATGACAATCAACCCTCCCATGCCCAGATGGTCTCCATCAGCGCTTGTTCATCCTTCGTGTCGCGTCCGTTGGCGCAGTTTAACAACTTGATGGGCGAGTCATGTCAAGATTTCACCTGTCGAACATGCTGTCTGACTTGCCGTGCGAGCTGGTCACGGTTCAGAATGGGACTAGTCAGGGGGTCAACGCCAGCGGCTCTCACTCGCAGCGAAGCCCACCGAAGGACCGGATCTCGCCACGCGCTGATGTGTGTGCTCTCGTGAACGCTGCTGGCTTGATGGGTTGTAAGCAAAAGGTGTCTGCTTGCCAACGAGTTGCTGTTGACAAACGAAGGACGATCGAAACTGAATTGAAGATTCACGCGAAGGTGCATGTACGTTTGCACTGGCTATACATGTACAGAGTGAGACAGAGGATGGTTTTGTTTCACCCAACACTTTGCCTATCACCTCAGATAAAATCAAGACCGTGAGCTGTCCAGTAAGATGAACGAACGCATCAAGTGCGAATCACCATTAAGGTCGTCACGCCCACACCACACTTCTCTTGCAAATAAACATAATCATTGTCGCGGCTGTGGTCAGTCAATTGGCAACTACCAGTATCCAAGAAGAACAGCACCAACTCTAGGATGGAGGGACTCGCTCGGAGGCGCTCCATTCATCAACGGAAAGGCCAACTCGGGAAAATAAATCACTTTGCAATCGACAAAATGTAAAAATCGGATCCCACAACTGCCTCCAATTTGTGGAGGTGTGGCTAGAATACCGGTACACAAATGAATGGAGCGCACGCATGTTGTCTCTTATTCGGTGACTTCACACTTTAGCTATAGGTAGGTTGGTGGTGCCAGACCAGTCTGTCGTGAACGCACGCGAGGGTGTTATCATTGCGACGGCTCTTTTGCACGAAGTCGACCTGCTTCCTTCGATTCTCTCTCTCTGGCCACCACCATGAGTGTGATGTTGTGCTGGAAATCGGGCCACCCATGTTCGTGAGTGGCCCGCGCTATAGTCACGATACGATATGGGGGACTTATCGAAAAGATTCCTCCTCCAGGCTCTAAGCATGGAGTTCAAAGAGCACAAAGGACAGCAAAGCACCCAGTATCAGTATCACCACCAACGTACGCATGGCCCGATAGGTACGTTGAGCGACATGTATTTGGGGGGACTGTGTACGCCAAAGCTAAGCTGCAATCAAAATGCCAACGGAGATCTTGGCAAATCCAAGAGCTCACTAGAAACCTGAGATCTGAGTGGAAAGGACAGTAGGTTGCCACTGTATCAGATGCAAGACAGAGATCAGCTCATCTGACAATCCCACATGCGCACAACTGGACCATTTTCACAAAATCAACCACACTCAGAGGTCCGAATTGTGGCTACAGCAGGTACAGTACCGACTCGAAACCATTCGCTCGCGATAACCTTCAGCGACACCTTTGGTTCTTCACACATTCACACAAATACAAATTCGCGCACACACACAGCCTGAGCTTCCATTCAATTCCCCTCCCGAAGTCGTTAGTCGCCGGGGGCTTCGTCGCTCGCTGTTGAGGTCGACGACAGAATGAACGCCAGGTCGAGCTTCAGTCGCTCCTGCTCATCCTGCTGAGCTTCCTCCTTTTCTTCCTCCTGATCTTGCTCCGACAGAGCTGAGGTCTCTTGACGAAGGGCTGTGACCTGGAGTACTTCTTCTTCTTCGTCTTCTTCGTCTGACGCAGCGGCGTCATTTTCGCCCCCTTGAAGTTCCTCTTCCCAGGAGCTCATAACCAAGTCGTCCTGGGCAGTCGACGCTACTCTCTCTTCTTTGTCGTCGTCTTCTTCGCACTTGGCGGGTCCGATCACATACTGGTCCGTGATCTGTGCCTGACCCATGAGGGGGGGGGTTCAAGGTACCTAACTTGTTTGCAAGTTAAGCCGGACTTCTCTTCTGCCAGAGGGAACTATCCAGCGTCTTACTAATGTACACATGCAGTCGGGGTCCTTGTATATTCTAGAAAGGAG
>JALBZD010001020.1:0-11920 GCA_038050675.1 Globisporangium cylindrosporum | reverse complement strand
CGTGCCTGACGCCACCAATACACTATCTATATCCACAATGACCTCATCGACGCAATGCTGCAGTAGTATCTGATGCAACAACGAAACGAATACTGATTCTTCGTCACATTGTGTATATCTTCTGTTCAGATACATAAAGGACAATTCAATCTACGATGTATTGTGAACCCTTTTGCAAGACAACAGAGGCGGCATGGTGGGGTTGAAATGCCTCAAAGGCGGTAGTTTAGCCTTCAGACATCTCCAACAACATTTTTATGCTGACCAGTGTGCATCTTGATGTGATCGAGTATATAAGCAAGACCAAGAGGTGTCATTTTCGGCGAAACGTGAGTTTCTCACGACAATATTGCTTAAATGCTAGTAAACCTGACGGATGCACTCAGTTGGTGGCTCTAAAATGAGCTCTTCGTGATTCTGAAGTTGTGCACTTCCAGGGTCATTTGTTGCTTGTGAACTGTACATTTGAGCAGAGTGATGTTCACAGGCGGTTCAGTTCGCTTTGGGAATCTGAGGTCCGACATAGCAACAAGAGAAAGGACGCCACAATCGCACAAGAGCCACCCAAAGCACACGACACTAAAGTACGACAGACAACCTCTATAATCTTACTGCATGTAGCTAAGGATTCCATGTAAATATGGGAATCGGTCTGGTAGTCTAATGCTGTTATATTCGCCTTGCTCGATCGAAAATATGACGTTCCTAACATTCAATGCCATCAGATCAGGCTTAAAGAAAATCAAGGTTATATAAATAATTTGTACCATAGCGTATATGCTTTAGGCGCACCAAGGGTCGGTGTTTACAGGCAATACTGTTGCAAATGCGTCATGTCAGTACTCGCGTTCTTCTTTCTATTTTCTAGATCAACTAACTGGAAGTTTGCAACCACGGACGGTGTACCTAGCTAGATACATAGAGTGGCCAACTCAGACTATCATCATCAAATGCTTGCAAGTCCAGACTCAGAGTCCTGCTCGAGCCTTTACTTACAGTATTGTAGTAGTTCGTTATTGTAAAGCTCACTTGAACGGAGCTCTGCATGTATTTCGCTTATAGGGTCCTGGTTTGCAATTATGATTGTTTTCCCGACATAGGAAATATTTTGATGAATAGTGGGTTCTGTAGTTGCTTCCTGGATAGTAAGTCGCACTTACATGCAGTCTTACACTGAGGTCTATTAGCAATATATGTGCACTATCAACGAATGAGTCTCAAGCTCGTTCAGCTAGCAGTCGTTTCGACACTTTCTGTTATGGAAGGGCCTTTGCTGCGTATCTGATGCACGTTGCGAAAATAAACACCGTTCCCATCATCGTGCCTCAACATGTCGATTTAGATCTAACATTTGAAAACCTTACGCGAAGACCAAATGAATTTCGTTGAAACGGCACCAATGCCTGTGCGTTCGATTTATTTCGAAATGGAAAAGCAGTTTGCTGTCCCTTTCACAAAGCTTCTTTTATTCCTCACTCCTCTTCGAGCGTTCTCGAACCATTTCGAGCGATTGCATGGAACTTCTACTGACGTTATCGCGCGCCTGGTCGGTCCTCTCGCTTTTGTTGGCGTAGAGCGTTTCATGTTGGACAAAGATTGGCTGTTCTCAGCATATTTCTTATCTTTTTCTATATATTTTCAGTCAATTTCTATGATACATCGCTCGCTTGAACACATCTGTATAGGGAAGCAAGTGCACAGAGAAAGGAATTCGAGCCTCTGCTTTGTTTCCACAGCAGCTTCCAGACAAACAGCAGAACTCAGGTGGCATGACGGGAACGAGCTCGTTCGACAATTTCCCGACAGGCGCTGTGCAGAGAGCTCCCTGCAGCGACCAAATGAGTAAAAAATGAGAAGAGATATTGCTTTCTGGAGATTATTCTTAAAACATATCTACTGCTGTCGTGAAATGTACATGCAGTCTAGCATCAATATTTATGTTATAAGCGACTTTTGCGAACATGTACATGCTTGGTTATCCAGAGTATTGTTAAATGGTGCACGAGGCGGGTTCATTCATGAGGATCTTTACTAACTTGCGCAGAAGCAACAAAGTGAGCGAAAGCTCTGGAACCACTGGCGCGCCATGTTGTGGGAAGGCATCGGTTCTCGTACCGTGAGCGGACTTACCAATTTGTACGCCTTGAATTCCTCTCATGAATCGAAATGCATGTTGGATGAGTGCCACATAAACGATGAATGTATGGCTCAAATCTCATTTGGTTCTCTATCTGAAGCGCGAGGGCCAAGTAGAGTGTATTGTCAGCACGGTGTAGTATCTTATTCACTGGACTGCCGCTGTCAGGAGCATGCTTGTTATATCGGCTCTTCAGTCTCGTTGATTAGACAACGCTTCACCCATCCTGTCGAGTGGATCGCTTCGTCCTTCCACTTTACACGCAGAATGAGACAACACCATGACTTTTGGCCTTTCTACATGGAGGATGGCCGAGCAGCGCGTTCAACGAATTCGGTGTGTCCCCTGCAACGCCTACTGCGCAACCTTATCATACCTGATTTATTTTCCTCGCGTTGCATAGATATAACAGCAACTGTATTCGCTACAGTACCACACAACTACCAATTTCTCTCCGGCGAGATTGGTATATAGTATTTAGTCCAAGCAATGAATACTCACTCGAATTGGATAGTGCTGCTGCAACCAGCAACCGAGTTCAAGGATGTCTTTGACGAGCGTGCCGCTTTTGTATCCGAATGTCTTTTGATCAAGTCATCTTCTTTGAAATCCAGAGGCTTCGCAGATCAAAGATCTCTCGCTGTTTGAAAACCAACAGGCTCACGAGGATGTGGACAACCTACATATCATTCATTCTCTGTTCGTTGACGCGATTACAAACGAATTTCAGAGCGTTGAGGCTTTGCTATGTTGTAGACTGCCTTGCCATGGATGCCAGGGCCATGAAGCAATTGAAACATGGGTCTTTAACGAATATAAAGTGTTGCCCGCATCTAATCGCCATGCTACCTCATCATGATGGGGATGAAAATCTGCAAGTGTGTATAAACTCCATGATACGCTCAGATCTCACAACCACCAAAGCATGGAATTTCGTTGTTTGAGCACGACTGAAGTGGAGTGAACAACGACTATAAACAACCACCAACTTTGCAACCCGTCGATGACGGCGAGGATTTGAGGACTATAGTGAACGAGACCCGATTGCGGCGCGAGTTTGCAAATCTAATCGATCAAGCGAGATGGGGGAAATCCCGAAGATCTTGGATTGAAGCTGGAGAAAATGATCGCTTATCATGCTTGCATAGCGATAGAACAGGTCCAATTCAGACCCGACATACAGTATCCATGTATACACATGCTCTATTGGCTGCACCCACATTCCCACATTGCTGTTGAAGTCGCTGCTGCATCTACCGTACAGTACAACTGAGTTGTTGCGCGAGATAGCGTGAATCGGGCTATAAGGGACAGACATGTCCGAAAGGAAGACAACCACATGAGACAGACGTCGTAGCGCCAGAAAGGGCGGCAACGCTGCAGTGAGAAACTGTACTACTGTAGGTACCTTTTTCTTGCCAATGTCCACCGAACTTATTCGTGATTGAGCTCTACGAAACACTAGAGCAAAAAAAAGAGAATGGAAATCAAATGCAATAGAACTTGGTCCGATTATCTCCATGGTAGCCGATATGTTTTTATTTTATTTTTTCTCTCCGCGATGTTAGGTAGGCCCAGCGTAGTGCCTTCATAGTTTGCATTCGCTGCACCAAGGAATAATGGAGCCGCAAGTACTGCCTTTTCTCTATCCTCGTTCGGATTGCTCGTTGAGCGCCATCCGATGCATTGTCTCAGAAACAGTGGCGTTATGCTACTCAGCTGGTTAATGTAGTTGTTGCATGGGACTCGATGTGCAAGCAACAACATCAACAACATCAAAGCTCCTTCAAGCATACGCCATCGGCATTGTTCAATTAAATGTAAATATGTCCTTGAGACAATGGTGGCGTCACGTTTACGCTTGAGAGTTTACATTTCCGAGCGCAATACAAATCTATCCGTACCTAAACGAGCAGGAGTTCAACTAATATACCCACTGAGATTTGCGCTTGGTAGGGAGCAAGTGTTATCAAACGATACAAATCCTATATTTTGTTGAAGCGTCTTGTGTGAATTGCTGACTTGAGTTCTGAATTGTATCTTGCGAGAAATCCCTCCCTGGAATGAACTACTGTTGCTACTCCCACCTTCAGATCTCTCGAGCGATGATCGGACATGGGAGAACGACCCTGTCGTGTCACAACCAAGATCTACTACTCGGATACCAGTCCCAAGATATTCAGTTAGCATGTACCTCACTTTGTTCACAGACTGTGACACTGGTCTTACAGTATCACTCGTACCCTTTGACACTGGTGAATTGCTGAAGTGGATTGCTTGTTTCAGGGTGTCAGAGGCCAACCTGAAAGTCTCACCAGTTGTTGTCCACTATGACCAGCCTCTGAAGGAACAGACAGTGTAGTGTGTAAAGCACGAAGCGCAACTCTTCGCGAGTGAACGGTCGATCTCCTCCCTTACTCATCCGTCCAACCTACACTTTTGAAGAGCTACTGTGCGCTGAGGCCCATCTCGAATTCAAAGCGACACGAGAAAGAGCAGCACGGACGCTGGCCACTTTCTTTCTTTCCCCGTGTAGCTCTTTGATTCGTACACCTTGTTTAGGACATGTACCTGGTACCTGGACGTTGCGAGCCAGCGAGATTGATAGAGAGATAGATAGAGAGAGAGAGAGAGAGAGAGGACTGGGGATGCGAGGTGCGGTACGGACAACGCAACTCCTACGTGCAACTCCAGCAATAAGCATCATCTCTTTAGACGCTACAATAAATGTTCGGGTGCTGCATATTTTAACACTCGAAGCCACAATTACTTACCGCTGGTGTACGTTGCATTGGCTTCTTGTGCGTTAGTGCCTGTAAATACATTATGCTTGGGGGTGAGCTAAACTGCTGGTCATCCATTCATACACTGCGGCAAGTCGTAATGGGAATTTAAGTAGCTGCTGATTACTTATTTCTCCTACTAGACGACTTGTCTAGCTGACTTGTTCAGGCGCTACGAACATCACACTCATATCGCTTCATTGGACGACACTACGTGCGCTCACACTCCATTGAACTGACTTGCTGACTGACGTCATCGCAAAGCGTATATATATAGAATATTGATATATATATTCAAGTCAGTGCAAACGGCACGTAAGATAAGCGAGCACTTTGAGATAGATGATGGGAAAATTAGTTGAACAGTGTGGTAGATTGCATTCAAACGTATGCATTACCGTTCTCTACTTGTTATATGAAAAGTACAATTTTGGGAACGGTCCAGTTTTGCTGCCATACCATCGTCAAGTCCACCTTGACCAGCCTGAGCAGTTGTATCCGTGGTGTGGCGTCCTTAGGACGTGCAAATCGTTGAAGCGATCCGGATCTATTCTATCTATCTGCGTATTCCTGAAGAAGCGGTCTCGCCAACACGCCTGATCGCGACACCAGATGCGAGCAGATCTGGTTAGTTCACCCCCCACAAACTAGACAGAAATCCACAGCCAAGCGCAGTACTGGTATATATATCATATGCAAGTACTGGCACTGGTACTACCAAGGATGACGAAGAGTCAGTCAGTTATTTTAGCGTTTTTATATAGCTCTGAAACTCCCTCTTTATCTGTTCGGATTGTCCAGCGCCCGCTCCTGATCTGTTTCCACTTTGTGGTAACCAGCCTTTGCTTGAATCATCATATTTAACAAAAAATTAATTCTTGTGACCATCGTTTTGTGAATGGAAGTCTGTTGATTAGAGTTAGCAGGGAAATCCGTCGTGCGGATTGTGCTACTTAGAAATCTAGAAGCGAGTTGCTTCTGCTGCTTCTGCTGCTGCTGCATTGTGTTCACTCGCTCGCATTGGGCGACCGAACAAAGGAGTCAGAGCAAAGCAAAGCCCTAGGTTGGGTCGGTTACAAGATAATTGCTATATTATTATGCGGAATATGCAAAATGCTGCTGCTTGCGTCGACGATGCACAATGTGTGCGATACTGTGTCCCAGAGCGAAGGGCAAACGATCCAGTAGCTTTGGTGTTGCATCGTTTCTACGCTTCGGTCACGCCCCAAGAGCCGCACACACACAGAAAGTGCAGTTATACTACATCGCGCTGCTCACCGCTTGCACGCAGAGAGCGAGTGCGGCGTGGCACTGGCACTGGCGTGGCGATGTTGCTTTGTACTGCAGTTGGATATAAATTGAAGATCACTTCAGCAACAAGCAAACAAAACACACAGCGAGGATGAATGAATGAATGAATGGGGTGATCCGCTCTTTTTTCTATAATATATTCTTTCTATTATTATTCGTTGTTATTATTGCAGGCTAATATTATATTCTGCCCAACACAACAACAGCGCCAGGCACAGTACTGTACCAGCCAGGTACAGCTGCTCGCAGTCAGACGTGTCGTAGAAGGGACACCAACAACGTACGTGGGGCTGCTGTTTGTTTGTCGCTCACACACACACTGTGGGGAGCGAGGGGGCAGACCAGCTGGCTGGCCAGCTGGCCGGCCGCTTGGCCAAGCGGCCGCGGCTGCGGCGGTCGCGTGAGTAACCCGCCTCGTCATTTTCCAATCCGACGGGTTGCACACAAGTTGCCAAACCCTTCCAGATACACTCACTCACTCTCACAGAGAGAGGGTCACTCGCCACTATCACCACACATCTCACACCTCTACATACAGTATCTGTGTCCATCGCAAATGAGCTTCTGGCCGCCACCCCCTCCGCAGTCGTCATCTTCGCCCAACTCGTCTCCCCCGCACCATTCAGGCTCCACGTCGCCGCACGATCAGCACCAGCAGCATCCGCACCATTTTGACGAGAGCGCACACCATCCGGACAGTCAAGCGTACCCGATGTTTTCCCACGACCCTGCACAACAGCAGCAGCAGCAACAGCATGACGCGTTCGCATGGCACCCGCAGCATCACCAGCAGCAGCATCAACATCTGCCAGTGATGACGATTGACCCGCTGCCGATCTTGCACTCAAGCAGTGCCGAGCACCAACGGACGTCCGTGTCGCTCGAGGACGAGATCTTTGAGGCGCGCATGCTCCAGGAGGCGCTCCGCGACTGCGACACCACAGCACCAGGGTCAGAGGATCTCCGCCAGCACCATTTGCATCACCAGCACCACGGTCAACAGCAACAGCATTCGTCGTCTCCTCTGTTCCAGTCGCAGTCATTCCAGGCGCAGCTCATGTTTCCGTCCCAGTTCGCCAATGTGACCACCCCAAACAACGCGCTGCTGCGTGGTTCACTCTCGCAACAGGTCGTCTCGCCTGTAGAGAACATGCGCAACTACATGATGCAGCACTCGCACGTGCTCGGCACATCGCCGTCATCGTACTCATCGTCGTCGTCGAACCGATCTCCTATCATGGGTCTCGCGAGTCTTCAGGGCTCCACGCCGCCATCGTCTGCCTCGTCAGGAACCAAATCTGCAAACGCGTCAGGACAAGCGCAGCCAAAGAAGCGCGTCCAAACAGCGCGTATCTGCCACGTGGAGGGCTGCACGCGAGGCATTCGATCACGAGGGTTGTGCAAAGCCCACGGCGGAGGTCGACGCTGCACGACCCCAGGCTGCACCACGAGCGACCAAGGAGGTGGCCACTGTGTGCTCCATGGCGGTGGTCGTCGCTGCCGCGTGGACGGATGCATGAAGTCGGCGCAGTGGCGGGGTGTATGCAAGCTCCACGGTGGCGCGCGCCGATGCCGCTACGGCCACTGCACCAAGAACGGACAGGTGAAGCAGGGCTACTGCCGCCTGCACTACAACTTGCTCACGCAACAGCGACTGCAAGGACTGCTACTGACTGGGCAACAAGAAGGCCAGTCTCAAGCAGGTGGAGAGCGCAAGGAAGAGCGCGAGCAAGACGAGGAAGAGAAGCAGCCGTTTGCAATGGAAGGGTACCATCATCAACAACGTCCGTGATTGCGTCGGACCCACGATAAACAACACCCGCAGAGCGACCACGAGAAGCGAGCGAAGAGAATATTGCATTACATAGAGATACATTTTACATTTACATTCATGGAAACTGATAGAGCGCAGTTTAAAGTTAATCAAATGCTTATACTGCATATACCTTATCCCAAGGCAAGCAAGTGCCCTCTGTTATCATCATTGTATCGATTAGGCGTGAGGTTGCGCAGCAAACGCTCATAGTAGGTCCAAGCACCAAGAGGTACATATCGTGTGCATCCTCAAGAGGTCCGACACACACCTGACCATTTTCGAGTGTACAGTTGAAGAAGTAAAGGCGCGGCGAGCAGGATCTCAAGTCGCCACCTTGCCACCATTTGATGATGATAGTCTCTGTGCCTGAGTCATGGCAACTCTTCCTCTCTATGTATCTGGGTACAGACAGCATGCCCATGCATCCCTCGGCCCTGCACAAAGCAAGTAGGGAAGGAAGGAAGCAGTCTCGCCGGCAGACGATGACCATCGACCAAGAGGAGCGGTGATTATCCCAGCTATTGGGATGAATGTGAGGAGACCAAAGGAGCGATGATGGCTGTGCGGCGAAAGCGCAGGGCAAGTTTTTGGGTGGCGCTCGTGCCAAAAAGTTTCGAGTCAGTGTACCACTCCATAAGTGTCTATCGCTCGGTTTATTTACTATCTTCCGCCCCAGAGAGGTGGAAAGGGAGATCATCCTTGGGTAGGAAGAGTAGGGTATGTCGATGCATGTCATGGGCATCTTGGTAAGGCATCGATCAGCGTAGTACTTTCGTTGGTGAACGCGTGCACAGGAGTATGTACTGGTGTACAACTGTGCACCTGGTCTCGCGCAAAGTTGTTGATCGATCGTAGAGCTCTTTCTCTTGTTGCAACGTCGGACCTTCAGCTTAGCTCCCCAAGTGAATGTTGAAGTACGCCAGAAGATACAGTTCAGAGTTCAGTGCCACCCACAACCATCACTCTGCGCAGGTGTACAGTTCACGTCAAGGCTTTGACAGTGTGGGCGAGCGAGCTTTTATGAAGAGCTCGCCTCAGAAGGGGGGTGAAATCACGAAGAGCTCACTTTCAGAGTCGTCAATTGGCGGACCGCCTGACTTCATCTGAAGTAGGCAGCAGCGAGCGATTCATGGTAGACCAGCACTAGTAAGACTCATCCTGCTCCTGTGAAAGATTAGTCTCGTGGCTGTAGGTATGTTCGCTATCAACTCCGTCTTCGCGACGAGGTGGTTGTTGTGGAAACACATCCGTAGGGTATCGGCGATAACCCGGCCTTCCATCGTGCGCGCTCTGTCTGTGCTAGGTGGAGTTCAAGTGACTGTGACTTGGAAAAGCTGAAGAAATACCCGTCGGTGTATCTGGAAGAAGAAGAAGAAGAAAAAGCCTGGAATCTTTTCGTCGCCGCATTTAGTATTGCACCATTGCACCATTGCGGATATAAGCAGTGTAGTGGGTGACGTCAGGCATGGAAAAACTACTGACCTCATCGTGTACTGTCCTAGAAAGCCTCGCATCAAGTCGAAAGAGATGGATGAAAGGACCATCCTTCAAATAGGCAACAACGAACATTCCAAGAGTGTAGCTGGGAACTGCTCGCGCCATTTAGCGGCACTCGGACCAAATGATGCAAATTCAACACCACAGGTTGTTCGTGTCTTTCTTGGCCTCGGATAAGAAGTGATGGCTGGCTGTAGTTTACCGGTGGACTCCTAGCATTTGAAAAGATGAAAAGAGCTCCAAATTTTACACAGTGGTTTGCACTGGCGAGGTTCACACTTCGAGTTCACGGGATCAGTTTTTTGTATTCCCAAGAGGTGCACCGCCATGTAAAAGCGGCGCAGGGTGGACCGAGTTCTGTCTGTTAAAAGAAGGGAACCACACAAAAATGTCCTACTGTCTTTGAAATTGTCCCAATTCCTAGCGGGACTGGCAAATTTGGCATGCAATGCACTACAGTGACACTCCTCGTACAACACGGACACGACACCAATTAGTGGGTTGGGCCATTCGATGTACTCAACCATCGAGCATGACACGACTTGGTCACTCTCTCGAGTCCGGTTCCCGCTCTGGGTTTACGAGACAAAAAGGGACTATAGGCAATGTTTCAGTGAGGAAGTCAGCTCAGCGATGAGGATTCAAGGAGGTTGCTGACAGAGCGCTCACTGATCAACGCTGTTTTAGAGTCGTGTCCAGAACTGAGAAGTGCATACTGTCTGTCTGCGTGGGGGGTGCATTGCTCTTGAATGCGTTGGCATCAGTGTAAACAAAGCACAGTATTCGCTGGTGAGGGGATCAAGTATAGTAGTTCGAATGGCACATGAGTGAGCGGACTCTGTGATTATCGATAATAGCCAACTCCATATTGCTCAGAGTTACAATGTGCGTATGGACTCGCTCGATAATGCTGTAAAATAGCAGAGTATAAGCCGAAGTTTGAGCTTTTCAGCATTGAAACGGGCAAGAGACAAACTATTTGGAAATGGTGAAAAAATGCAGGAACTAATGATGGCTTCTCGTTTTGTCTGATGGAGAAGCTACCATAGTGTACATGGTATCAAGCAACATCCCCCACCTCTCGCTGGTTCGTCCTCCTTCTCGTTTGTGTGTATGTTGGTGCTGTGCAACGTTGCACCAAGCGACGCTGTTTGAATGCAAGTTCGTGCTTACCTGAAGTATACAGTTGCGAGCATAATCAACATGGACCATTTGCACATCGACTGTCGGACCAGAACAAAGCCGCTCTCCCACTTTATTGTATTCGCTCGGAATGACAAGAGTTGAGTCATCAATTGATTTGAGAAGAGATGGTGATGACGCCCAGCGTAAACGAATCGAAGGTGCATACTGTACAGCGTAGCAACAGCGCAGTTCTCGATCGCGTTCAATAATCGACTCGGTGATGTCGCAACCTCGTCCGAACCTTGGGAAGGCTATCATTCCAGGTCCAGCCGGTGCATGAGTGTTTATCGTCGTGATCGCTTCATATAGTCGAAAGTAAATCCATGTCGAGACATGCAGTAGATTTCACTAGAAAATCCAATGGTGGATCTCGATCAAGAAACATGACTCTCAGCATGTGAAAGCGCCATCGAGTTAGCCTCTTACATTGACTCTCGTACGCAACCCATGTGCACGGCTCTCCCAGGTCACCATTTCTACGTTTGATAGCAGTAATAGTGGCTTCGCTTGCTTGCATGGAGAGAATCAATGCTCGTTCAGACTGTGCTGCACATCTTCGTGAGCTCTCATGCAACGAGCCGATCATTAACGTGTCTTTCTTCACCCCGAGATCCGGACGTATTCGCCGTAAGCCTTTGGTCTCAATTACTTGACTGAGGCGAGGATTGCAAATGTGATGCTGCTGCAATACGTATCTTGGGGTTGGCAGGATATCCTACCGATTACCTCGCTTCGCCTGACGCAATCGACAAAGGTCGCATTGTCAGCTCTGAATATGCACTTCACTGTCATCTCCTGATTAAGTCGCTGTGATATACTACTACTGTGCATACTTTGGCGATGACCTGATACTTGAGTGCCGGCTTTCTCGACATCCAAGAAAGACAACCAGTCATCAATCTTGCGCTGTTCTTGCTGTGCACGCAATGTGTGAACAAAGATCTCCGGTTTATCGATGATGTTGTGACTACAAAACCCATCTCGGTACGTCGCATATTTCTCGTTTGTCGATCCTGCAGTGGGAAGAGGGATACCGATAAATACAAACAACTCTCGCTTACATATAAATATACACAGAGGACAACAATTCGCAAGCTTAAACTCCAAAAAATGATGACCATATCATTAGTGTGTGTGGTTGTGGTGGTGGTGGTGGTTGTGGTCTCCCTTGCCAGGATAGCGGTGGTGCTT
>JALBZD010000102.1:0-64260 GCA_038050675.1 Globisporangium cylindrosporum | reverse complement strand
TGTAGTTGTGTCGTGCTAGGTGCGTCTATGAGGACGTGTCGTTCGAACGGGTGTTTCTTCGTTGGTTCTCTCGGGTCTGCGAGCGATGCGTACAATGCCTTTGACGGAATCTTCGGGAACCACAGAGCCTTGAGTGGTGTTGATACGCGCCACGGCCACAACGATCGGTGTCGTGTTTGCTGTGCTTCGAGCTCTCCCCAAAGGTCTCTCGACGAGAGTCCACTTGTGGTAAAGAGTAGCGTCTCTCATTGAGCAACTCGCGAAAATAAAAATTGTCCTCGTCCGCTTATTTTAAATTGGTCTCGTGAAGGGCATTGTGTACCCTATTCGTTGTTGTGTAGTCCAACTCCAAGGGTGCGAAACTGAGTGAACGACACACCCTTAACATAGGGACACATACAAACGTTCAGCTAGTTTGCCCCAGATATGTGTGCCTTTGACAGATAGGGTTCGGGCACAAGTCACACCTCATAATTACGTTTATCTTAGAATCCCTATGTGCACTGGGTAAAACCGGTGTGCCAAATACCTAGATAATCGAGGTCAGGTATCACCTCCAATAACGCGAGCCCTAGATAGACAGGATAGTTTCACCTCGTATAACGTCGACGGGATAGGACATAGTTACTCTTCGTGTGCGTTAGAGCAATTTTATGTCATATCGAAGTGCCTATCCCATCCCGTTGAAAACGACCTACACTCATTTTTGGGAAGCGTCGCAACATATTTGACCCCCAGTTGGCAATATGCGTTGAATGTGTTGTTAGGCAAGTCGCTTGAAAATTATTTCATGGCATTAAAGTTGAAGTCGAAAATTTCGGTACTTGTGGTCCGACGACGGCATACATTGAGTGCCGGTGTGTGCCAAAATGAGGTAACGCTCACAAAACCCTCTTTGCTTTTGAGATGAAAGGGTATATTCTTACGAATTCGTTACGATCAGTGGGATAACAACCTCTATATAACAAATGGTTTAGGTATTGGCATTACAAGAGGAAGTTTGCTACTTATGGATACTTAAATGTCCGAAAATAATTGATTATGGTTATCCATATCTTCTGTTTTGTTTTGTTTGACAACAGTTCTGCCAAACTTGGTCTCTTCCCCCTCGCGTGCTTGCCGCGGTTATTGTAGCGAGTGACAGATCTGGTCTAGAACGAGCCCAGCTGAGCAGCGCCCGCCTCCACATTACCATGGAGCCGCGACGACGACAATTCTCTGCGCCACCGCCGGCGTCTTCCTCGTCGTCTGCGTCTTCTTCATCATATGGGTCCCCAGCTATGCGGCCGCCTCCACAAGCTGCACCGCTCCAGGTGCAGCCGCAACACCAGTCGCCACAGCAGTCATCGCTGCTGCTGGCGCCAGGACCGCGAGTCCCGATCCCTCGATGGGTCCATATAAACCCCCTGAGTAGGACGACATCGAGCCGCCCGCGACCGCGCACGAGCACCGAACGTGGGCGGCGGTACCGCGAGAAGAGAAAGATCTACGAGAACGCGCTCAAACTGAAGATCAAAGCGCTGAATGAAGAGATCGAGCGGCTGCGCAACTCCCGCAGCCTCTGTTCGCAGAAGTCGCTGCTGCAGAAGGCGAGCCCGCATGGATCGCTGGTGCTGCTCACGAGAGAGCTCTACACGATCTTGAAGAACGGACTGGAGGCAATGGACTCACACTCGATGGCGAGCTTCCCGATCGATGCAGCGGCGCGTAAACTCTCGGCGATGCAGTACAAGGAGGATTTTCTGCGCCGCGTGCTCGACCCCGAGGTCGTTTGGGGTGACCTTGTTGGGGTCGACGCAGTCATCTCTCAGTGGCGAAGGCACACGTCGTCGTTCTCAAAGTTCGAGCTCGAGCTTGGCGATGTCAACGTGGTCACGGGCGCAGAGACGAATCCGATTGTGACCATCCGCACAACGCTCCACGCACGCTTCTCCCGTGCGAGCTTGCCTAGGATGTTCCCGTTTGCGCCGCACCGCCAGAGTGATCTCGTCGAGAAGCTCGTCGACAAAGATTTGGAATTCGAATGTGTCTCGCGGTTCCAGTTCTCAGAGGTTGGGCAGATCTCGACGTACATGGTGGAGATCAGCTACGTCGAGACCTTGCTGAGAGCTCTCGGGAGCGCACGCGACGTCGCAGAACTGATGCACTTGTCGCTGGTGACGCCACACGCAACGCTAATGGACGAGATCCGCCTTCAAGATGATGGTGAGCTCGCCCATGAATCATTTTCAGACGACGGTCGTAATGCCTTGAAGCACCTCGTGCTATTCGACACCCGTGACAGCGTGGGCAGCGCGAATCCTGATGGCTACAATGACATGGGATCGTCTCCAGAAGGAGCCAAGCTGAGTGTTCGTTACTTGCTCGCGGAAAATCACGAAGATGAGCAGAAAATCGGCTATGAGCGAGACATCGGTGGACATCTCGTTGAATCGGGGCAATACCGATTCTCCAGATCCACTTCAGTGCATCCCCGAGCCTGGCCACTTGATGAAGACTACAACCGTGACGACGGCGATGATGATGAATACCTCGCTGGTGCAAACGACGGCTATGAGTCATTTAATTAGTACTAGCTGTACACATATTTAGCGGCATTGGACACGAGTGCACTTCGTGCTTCACGTATTTCCGCATGGTCAAAATCTGGACGGTGTGGTACAACAGACAAAGAGCGGACCAAGCCATATATCCATCGTACCTCCTACCACCTGCCTACTTACCATCAAAGACAGCAAACGCTATCTTTCTGAGCGCCACCCAGCAGCTTCTCTGCAATTCACAAGTGTTTGAAAGAAAAATCAGGTCGCCAGTCACCGTCATCCCCAGTAGGCTACTGAACACTCGTGACGTCATAATGATGATAAGACCAATGTCGAGGAGAGGCATTGCACACATTTAGGAGGTCAGAGACCAAGAGGAGTCCCATGAAATAAATCAACTCCCAATACAATTTCCATTCCGAACCTGCAACCATCCAGGAGAGGGTGCGTAAGTGGTCAGTAAAACTTGATTCGTTCGTGGCGTTTGTCGTACTCATATCAGCAAGCAGCCCACCAGTCAGTCAGCCAGCTGATCTGTTCGTAACCAGTTCCTACCTGGTTGGCGCAAGAATGCACGTTGGCCCAGATGATGAAACAAAGTGTATCAACGCATTGAAAATGCATTACAAACGAGAAACGAGGAGCTCCGAGAGCGGCACCGGAAGCCCTATTTAATGCGCTCCAAAGGGTGTGCTTGCAATAACAATCGTACACCGCTAAGCAGACTTCCAGGATGGTTTCACTGCTAGAAACTACCCCAACAAAGCTCAAGGCGGTGTAAACCAGCACTACTGGCCCGAGCTGTTGAGTGTCCTCTAATTGTGCTCACGTCTCATTTGTAGATGCGCTCTTCCTTGTCATGGATCCACTTTTTTGTGATGCTTTCAGTGGAAAACGGATCATCCTCGAGGCTTCAAGTTGTCTCCGTGTCTTTGTAACAGCATCCGCGCGCAAGAAACCGCTCAGAGATTCAGCCGGAGCGGCGAATTCGACGCTGAGCGAGACGGTGTTACGCTGTTTGGGGTGTGCTGTGCTAACCACGTCGGCTATTGGTCAACCTTGTCGAATTTCGGGCCGTCTGGGTCACTTCGTACACCGAAAACGTCAATTCTCGAGCACGTGACGACTTGATCAGATGACGACACGGTGCTACGCAGATGACAGCCAAGCTTGATCATTATGGAGGCGATGCGCGATGGTTTCCCTTTGTAGCGCCTTCGAGATCAGTTATGGAGCTGGACGCATGTCCGCAACATGCAGTCACTTGGATCGCAATTGCTTTTCTTGTCCAGTCGAAGGTCTCCCCTTGGGGATAAGAATATTCCAACTCCACGTCTCGCAAGCCGACCGTCGAATTCGAGCGCAAGTTTGCCGACCTCATCAACAAGTAGCTCGAGGCAACACAGCTGATCCTTGGCGAGCTCAATGCCTGCAGCCGCAGCATCTGGAGGCTCTCTCTTCGGATTCGTGGGTGTTCACTCGTCATTTTGAAGAATTCACCCCTCCCCCCAAATCCCAAAACCGATCAGGAAACCGCGATCGCTCTCACGCATCAGCGCCGCAAGCCTTTGGGGGGGATCGTTCCAGCACGAGGTATATCCACAAGCGTCTGGAGAACTCATCCCCACGAAGCTCAAGTCAAATCAGGTTGAAGAACCAGACGGGGGTTGGCTCACGTTTCTTTCCTCTGGCTTGAGTGTTGCTGCTGGATACCCCATCGGTACAACAGTGAACGAGTAAGTGTCGGGCTGACGGTAACAGCTAAGAGACCAGTCTCGATCCGAATGGCGCGAGCCTGCCAGGAAAAAAGGAAGAGGGGAATGAGTTTGAGTCAGCTGTGTCAGTGGTGCTGACCGAATTGGAGGTGATAATGATGCTGTAATCAAGTCTGCGTTGATCACATGGATAGAGTAATCACTCACACAAAAGTGTAGCCATTGACCTTTTCGGCTGGTGATTGGTTGGAAATGACTCTTTGTCGTTGTTCATTGGTTGAAAACTGTCCATTTCAGATGGCAACAAGAATCGACAGCAACAAGAATGAGTCAGTCGCTTCTTATGAAGAAAATGCACGCTCTACAAGACTCACCATGTGCCAATGGCGCGCGCCACTCGTCTTGCCAGCTCAGTTTAAGCTGGAGATCATATTGGCTGAGATGATCCCCCACCAGTTGCACCGGTGCGAGAATACAGCCAGGTCGATCATCGCCATTCCGCCAGAGGATCAGGACGAATGTCGAGCTGCTCGGAGTCTTACCGTGTAGGGAAGACAACGTAGACATCGTGGTGCTAGTCACGCAGATTCTAACTCACGATTTGAGCAGCGGGGTCGCTTGGAATGCGGTGCGCTCACTGCTCATAGGTCATCCGGCTCACTCTCTTGACCCCACTCCAAGTGCGGACTGGTCACTCCTTGGTCGCAGGACCAAAGTGTTTGAGTCTGGGAAGCGATGCACTGGAGTGCGCCAGGTGCAAATCTAGCGTCAACTGCACCCATAAGGGGGCTCTGGTCCACACATGGTGATCCATTCGCGACTGCGTCTGCACGTCTTCGGGGTGCCTTGAACGCGCACTTCTCGCAAACAGCCGTGTTCACAAGTAAGGCTCCAGCACCACTACACGACTTTGGTGCAGCTCGTTTGGTCGATACCGGGTGCGTGATTGGATGGATACTCTGGTGTCGTGCTTGGGGGTCTTGCATGATACTGGGTTCGTGATTCGCCGAGGGCTTCACGATCACCAAGGATGAATGAAGCGAGGGGAGTCACGGGAAGCCAAGAAGAAAAAGCAGAAGCAGAATCACAGTGTGACACTCTCGCATCGTCGAGGTTTGGAGGCATCTTCGTCTGGCGATCCAGGAACTGCATCAATACCAAAGACCAAGAAGAGTGATGTACAAAACGGCTTGAGTGGCGTCATTGGCACTTGCGAATAGACGCGCTTTCGGTACCCCTTTCCCACAATGAAAAAGAGACTGTGATGGCCATGCACTATCCACCTTGTTCATGTGGCTTTTGCACACACATATTAAGTAAGACGCAAATGTATTTCAATAGGTTATCAATCGACCCATGATTTCCCAATTCTTTTTGGCGCGAAAACATTCTGCGAAAGAACTAAACGTAAAAACAAATATCTGTTCTCAGTGCATTCTGCAATAACTATTATCAGTGCATTACTTTGCAATCACGCCGAAACGCGTATACCCGATTTTGTCACACCTGTACTTGTTTTGGATATGCAGATCAAAGTCTACTGATATGTGATATGTATCACTATAGTGTCCGTCACTCTTTGCAGGCTTGCTATTTTTTAGTCACATAGCACCTGTAATAACAGCCCCTGGTTCACCGCAGCCAGAAGCGCAACTAACGAAGAGCTACACAAACAGCAACACGCCAAGCAATACGCAGCAGACGGAGAAGGAGCAGGAGGATGACGCGCGCGGATGTAGAAGTGGAGATCATCGAGCTCTCGGGCGATGACGACGACGATGTGGTGGCGGACATGATGGCGCCTTCTGTAGGCGTCTCTGCGTCTGCGTCTGCGTCTGCGTCTGGCGATGACAGTGCGTCACTGTCGCTGTCGCTGCCGTCGATGGACGTCATCGAGATCAAGGACGAGACAGCGCCGCTCGCGGAGACGGTAGCTACATTTGTGAAGGAAGAACCAGTGGTGTCGCCACCTATAGCTGTAGTAGCAGTCGACCTAATTCCAGAGCCCGCGCCGTCAAATAGAGTGATGATCATGGGCTACAGCGTCGACTTCCCCGAAGGCAAGAAGCCCTTCCCGGCGCAGCTCGCAGTCATGAACAAGGTGCTGCTGGCGCTCAAAACCGGGCAGCACGCGCTCTTGGAGTCACCCACAGGGTCAGGCAAGACACTCGCGCTGCTTTGCTCGTCACTCACTTTCCAGCGCAAGCACGTCGCGGAGCTGGTGGAGAACCTGGAGGTACAGCGCAAGCTCGCGGCGGAAGCGCACGCGGCAAAAATGCGGCATATTGAGCGAATGAATCAGCAGAAAGCAGAAGAGTTGTATAGCAGAACTAAAGGAATGGGCGATGGCAATGATGAAGTTGGCATTGATGGTGCTGCTGGAGAAGCTAGTACTGGTGGTACCGCTGGTGTGAATGACGACGACGACTTTGCGTCGACGCAGCCTTCGTTCGACCGGTTCCGATTCTCGGCGGCGGTGAAATCCATCGCTGTCGATGACGGTTGGATCTCCATGGAAAACAAAAAAACTGCGATGAAGCTCGAAAGCGCTGGGGGTGACCCAGACGACGACTTTGACAGTCAGCCTGACGATGTGATCACAATGAAGAGGAAGCGAGCCCTCCCATCATCCTTTGCGACATCAAAGACGACGAGCCGAAGCAGCAATGGTGGCGGTGACGCTAGTGGCGACGTCGGCGACGACATCGAGTCCCTGCCAGAGCTCAAAAAGCTGAAAAACAAGCGCGCTTTGCCAACGTCCTTCGCAGCTGCTGAACAGTCCGCTGCTACTGGTGTCAACCACGAGAAGTTCCACTCGACAACTGGAAACGAAGACGGCGCGAGCTCCGTTCTGAAGCGCGTGGCCCCGCCAAAGATCTTCTTTTGCTCGCGGACGCACTCACAGCTCTCGCAGGTGGTCGAGGAGCTCAAGAACTGCCCGATTTCGTACATCCAGGCGCCAGACACGACAAACCCGTTCACGAAAGAGCTCAAGATGTGCGTGCTGGGCTCAAAGGCCAACTTTTGCGTGAACAAGAAGATCAACAAGGACCCAGCTCAAGTGGACGAAAAGTGTCGCAACCTCATGGACATGGGCTCGTGCAGCTTTGCCAACAAACGCCGCAAGACGAACGACCTGAGGCGGGTTGCGCCGCCCGTGTGGGACATCGAGGACATGGTCACGCTTGCCAAGCGGCATCGCGAGTGTGGCTTCTACCATGCGCGTGAGGCGCTGGTGGACGCGAATATCGTGTTTTGTCCGTACAACTACATCCTGGACCCGTCGATCCGAGCGGCCGTGAGCATCGAGCTCAAGAATTCGATCGTCATCTTCGACGAAGCGCACAACGTCGAGGACACCTGCCGCTCGAGCGCGAGCATGGAGCTGAACACGGATGTGCTGGCGCTCGCGATCAAGGCGTTCACGAACGTGATCAAATACGGGAACCGGCCGCCAACGTACCACAGTCTGCTCAAAATCCTGAACGGACTCAACCGCTGGATTCAGAAGATCAACGCGAACGCAAGCACGATCCTCAAGCCGACGGGTTTCGAAGAAGAGAGCAAGGTCTGGTCGGGCGTCGACGCGCTCGCGATGTTTGCCGAGTACACGGGCATGACGCAGGACTCGTTCGAGCAGATCAAGCGCGACTTGGCCGCCGTCGGCGAGCTGGAGAGGGAGCTTTCGAGCACCAGCGAGCAGCCGCAGCCGAGCAGCAACGGCATGCAGTCCGAGAGTGAGGAATCGAAGGAGGAGAACGAAGCGAACTCGTCCATGCTCCTTGGCACGCTGCCGCTGAGCACGGTTCAGATGGTGATCAACGTCGCCGACTACATGTTCCGCGACCAGCTCAAGTACCTAGACGACTTTAAGTTGATCATCAAGAAGTCCCGCAACCCGCGCAACGCTGGCGGACGCTTCCGCGGGTTCTACACTGCGGACGCCAAGAGCGACGGCTGGGAGCTCAAGATGTGCATCTGGTGCCTGAACGCCGCGGTGGCCTTCTCGGACGTGATCAAGCTCGCGCGGAGTGTCATCCTGACGTCCGGGACGCTCAGCCCCATGGACTCTTTCGCTGGTGAGCTGGGCACGGACTTCCCCATTCGCTTGGAGGCGAATCATGTTGTGAACATGCGCAAGCAAGTGTTTGCTGGCGCGATCATGCACGGACCCGGCGGTGTGGACCTGTCGTCAACGTTCACGAACCAGCAGGAGTTCCGGTATCAGGACTCGATGGGGCAGCTGCTGCTCCAGTACTCGCAGGTGATTCCCGGGGGCATCCTCATGTTCTTCCCGTCCTACTCACTGATGGACAAACTGGTGACGCGATGGAAGCAGACGGGGCTCTGGTGCCAGATCGACGCGACTAAGACCATGTACAGCGAGCCGCGCAAGGCTGGTAAAGACTTTGACGCGCTCCTGGACGAATACAAGTACTCCGTCGCAGGTGGGAGAGCTGGAACTGCCGGCACGAAGACCGGCGCGGTGTTCCTCGCCGTGTACCGTGGCAAAGTGAGCGAAGGTATCGACTTTTCAAACGACAATGCGCGCGCTGTGCTGTGCGTGGGGATCCCGTTCCCAAACGTCAAGGAGCTGCAGGTGTCGCTCAAGCGCAAGTACCAGGATGAGAAGAGCCACATGAACAAGAAGCTCGTGAGCGGCCACGTATGGTACCAGCTGCAGGCGTTCCGAGCGCTCAACCAGGCGCTTGGTCGCTGCATCCGTCATCGTCAGGACTACGGCGCCATCCTGCTACTGGACTCTCGCCACCGCGCGCAGGCGCACACGAGGTCGCTCTCCAAGTGGATGCGGCCGTTTATCCAGGAAGTCGAGTATTCGGAGCAAGTCCTCTCGCACTTCATCGATTTCTTCAAGCGAAACGAGTTGGAGTTGGGCACTGGCGCGGTGCAGCAGGCTGCGCAGATGGAGGTCAAGAACAAGGCTACGACGGTGCTCAAGTACGAACAGTCTTCTGCAAAGAACAAGAGGACAACTATCGCAGTGCCAGCACCACCGCCGAGCACGATTCACAGCACCATGACGTCAGTGAAGGCGTACATGGAGAAGAGGCGGCTCGAAGTGGAAGGTCCACGGGTGTTCTCCCTGTTCAAGCAGGGCAAGGAAGCGAAACCAGCCGCAGACAAGAAGGCAGCAGGCGCCAAGTCCTCGTCTGCGAGACGAAACTAGCTTTAATCGACAACTGTCTCCGTAATGTGGACAACTTGTTACAGGTCTAAAATCTTCTGAATTGTTGACCCAAGTATCCGATGAAATTTGATTTCAACGGTGAACGACACGGTGGACATTTTGCGGACAATTGGGTGGACCTGTTGAGGACAATCGTGGACATCATAAGGACAAAAGTGGACAACAGGTGGAGAAATGGGGACATCAGGTGGACAAGCATGGGTATCACCTGGAAAAATGCGAGCATCGCGTCGGCATCATCTGGACAAGCGTGGACATTACGGACAATCCTCGGGGTATCGTGCGCAAATGTCGACATCATGTAGTCACTTGGGGGTCATGTGCACAAATGTGTACAAAGCGTAAACATCATGCGGGTAAACGAAGGCAAATGAGGTCAATGTGTGGACATGCGTAGTAGGCAAGATGCCAATACGCATTGACGGACCATTGTTAACAATCCGATGGTGGACAAGATTGCGGATGTATCATTCGTCATCTTCAAGCAGCTCGACCACGCTGTTCCCAGCCGACACCAGCGAACTTAACTTCAACAGATAACCAACCGTCGTTGACCTCCTCTGCGCGCAAACCGCAAGTGCCGGTGGTTCCTGAGACGGCGTTGAGTCAGAGGCCAGGACGGCGTGTGCTACTAGATTCTGCGGATTGCGTGGACCTTCCGAATGGTGCGCGTGTGCGAAGAAGCCACTTCCAGGACGCTCCTGCTTCGCTGTGACCGCGGCCGCCGCATTCGCAGCCTGCTGCGCGCGGTGCATGACATGCAGCATCTCCGCCTCAGACACGTGGTGGAGCAGCAGAAAGACCGAGTTCTCCGCCTGGAAGCGCTGGTATGCGACCAGCTCCTCGAGCACATTGTAGCGGAACTCGATGCGGCGCATCTGCTGGCGTTTCGACTTCCACTCCTCACTGCGAAAGGGTTTCCAGAGCGCGAGAGTCAAGTACACACAAGGGTGAGTGTAAGCATGATTACCTAGAAGCAATGAATGTGTGCGTATGTGTGTCGAAATACTCGTGTCTCGTACCGTTTCTTGTCCTTCGTGAGCTGGAACGCCTTCCGCTTCTCCGAGAGCAAGTGCCGCAGCATCGCCACCTTGAGCTGCAACGGCACCTTCTCCGCGTGCGCCGGCGGCGCAACAGCATCCACGATGGTTCTCCAGGAAGGTGAAGATGACGACGATGAAGACGAAACTCCTTTGTCTCCTCGGCTGTGGTTCGCAGATCGAAGCGACGCGTGCGGCGTCATCATCATCATGTGTGAAGGCGACGAGTACAGGTGCGGGTTGCCAGGATCGCCATGGTGGTTGCTGCTGTTGGTGGCGTAAAAGTCCTGCATCGCGTGCTGGAACTCCTCGCCCATTTGCTGACGGAACTCGAGATCCTGTTTGACTCGTCCGCTGGCCTTTTTGGCTCTCAGGGAGACGGAGAAGCCTGGCGAGAGCACTCTGGCGATCGTTGCGATCGACGACGACTTCCCAGAAGAAGAAGAGGCTGACCCAGCAGCAACAGACGCGATCGAGAGCGGCGTCTGGATCGTGCCACCGTTTTTGAGGTGCCGGTGCATCCCTTCGAGCTGCTTCTGGTGCTTCTCAGGTGAGACTACTGCCGTCGTTGCTTTCAGCGAGTGCACCAGCGCCGACCCGCTGTCGGGGATCCCGAGCGGTTTGTAGTTATTCGAGTTGAGAATCCCGTGTCGTCGCTTGCTCTTCCGCTCGAGCTTCGCCCACACGTGCAGCAGCAGCTTGATCCGCGCCTCCGTGATCGCGCGCCATGTGCGCCACATGATCTGGAAATCGCGCACGCGCTTGCGGAAGCGCAGGATGAGGCGGCGGAACTTGACGTCCTGGAACTCGAGCCACGACGTCACGATGATCTCGATCGCGACCACGTTGTGCTTGTTCTTCTTGCGCGTCAGCCACTGGCGCATGGCCTTCTGCATCAGTGAGATCGCCTTCATGACGATCGGCATCCGATAAAACGGCGAGTTGATGGACGCGCTGGCGAAACAGCCGAACCCCGAGAGCGAGTTGCGTCGGATGAGCGCGCGCTCGCGCCAGAACGCCTGAATGCGTCGCGCCATCACTACCTGCCGCAGCGCGTCGCGCTTGAGCTTCCACTCCTGGAACTTGCCCAGCCAGTTGACGGACGTCTGCGCAAGCGTGGTCAGCATCAGCCACTGGCACTGGCGATGCGTGTGTCGCGCCTCTTCCTGCCTCTGGTGGCGACGCGTCTGCCATCGATCCACGGCGCTTCGCACGGCGGCCTCCTCTTTCGCGTCAAAGACCTCCTTGCGCCGGATCGCCTGCTGCTGTTTTTGTTCGATGGACGACGGGAATACGGGCGTCTGTGGCGGTCGCTGTAGCAAGTTGAGGCACGGCTGGCGCTTGTTCTTGAGAATCAGGTTCTCGCCGTGGGTGAGCACGAGTTGCTGCTGCTTGTCGCGGTGTTTCTGCACCATCTGCTCCAGCACTTGGGGCAACGAGCGCAGTTCGTCCATGCGAGAGACCAGGTTCCGGCTCTTCAGTGCCGCAGCTGTTTGCTCCCGGAAGACACTCCGTCGCGTGGAGAATTTGAGCTCGGTCGGCCGTTTCGAGAGGCTCTCGGAGAGCTCTGGCTTGCCGCTTGATGCAGACTGCTGTTGTTGCTGGAAGAGTGTCACGAGCAGCCGGTCGACGTCGCGATTCTTCTCTTCGCGTGAGCTCACGAGCAATCGCTCGGTCTCCGTCAGTGGTGCGAGCTCTCCGAGCGGATGAAGTGCTCTCGCTTTCGAGTTTTTCTGCCGCGTTGCGAGCACACGCTGGTGGTACGTGGACCCGGAGAGCGACGGCTGACGAGGTCGCGTGGGCAGCAGGAGCTCGCTCTCTTTTCTCGTTGTTGCGATCACAGGAGCAATCAGTTGCGGTCGCAGATCCGAGGACGAGCTCTGCGGCTGCAGCACTCTTTGGATCATCTCTTCCACGCGCTGGTCGTGTCTTCGCGGTGTGAGATCCGCTCGCTGGCGGTAGATGAGCCACTCGGACGAAGGCTCAATGCGTGCAGCGATTGCTTTCGTCTCGACCGAGTTGTGCGATGACCACAGAGTCGACGCTGGTGAAAGTGGCGTAGCAGTGGCTGGTTTACTTGCTGGTACCGAGAACTGCTGTGCCAACGTGCCATCATCTTCGGCATTGTTGTTATTGCTGGCGTTGTCTACTCGCGATTCGAGCTTCTCGTGCTTCTCGAGCAGCTTTAGATGGAGCGCGAGTGGGATTTCCTGTGCATTAGGACCCTGGGTGTCGTTCACCACCGAGTCGTCTTCATGCGTGTGAGCGTCAGATTGACCTGCTTCTGCTGCTGATAGTGGAGGTTTGCTCTGCGGCAGCAGCTGCTGGTCGATCACGAGCTTCTTCTCGTCGTTGCGGTTCTTCAAGTGGAAGCCGTCGCGCACTGTGAAGTGTTTGTCCGTCGCGGCACATTTCATCTCAACGCCAGGGTGGCGATAGTAGTGTCTCGACTGCAGTGGCGAGTGTGGCTTCGGCGTCGTGCCTGATGCAACCTAAACAGACAAACGTGCTAGTGTCAATGCCGTTGGAGCATCAGAGCATGCTATTACTGTTGTTGCTGATGTGCATGTACGCACGTACCGGTTGCGCTCTCACAGTCATCGCTCGTCCTCTACCTCTTCTAGCGGCAAACAGCAGCAGGAAGGTAAGAAAGAGCGTTGAAGCCACCTTCTTGTGTGTCTGTGTGCAAGAAAACCGACTTAATTTGTTCTCTATTTGTGTGGCGGTTTGTGGAGGATCTCTCTCTGCCTCTTCAGGCTCTCAACAACTTTCGACTGGTATTATCACTCTTTAGACACGATCTGTGATCTCGACGCAAGGGTCAGGACAAGGACTACGGCGCCATTCACTCGGTGGGCAAATGTCGACGTCGTCGTCCTCAGTGCACTCAGAGCTATCCGCTTCCACGTCACTAGTTGACGCATCAGGCGCATCAGCACAGTGCGAAGATGAAGGCTTCAACAAAGAAAGCGGCAGCCTCATCGCCTCAAGAGATCACGAGGAACAGGAGGAGCAAAAAAGAGACGCAAATGGCGCTACATACGAGTATGAGGATGACGCCTTTGAAGACAATCTTGAGAGTGCTGACGGCACTCACACGGTGCAAGTGCTGGTGATGTTAGACGCAGATTCGGCGCCGTCTCGCAAAGACGATGACAGCTACAGTAGCGACCATTTCGAAAAGGACGAAGCTGCAACGTGTAGCCAAGTCGACGTTGAGACTCTACAGCTCCAACAGGATGGAGACGAGCAAGCTTTTGCATCCTATGGAGAGGAGAGTTTTGAACCTGAACCCGACGATGTATCTACGCTGCTGCTCCTCGGTGGTGAGACTCAAACTGACGAACAAGAGCTCAAATGGATGACAAAAGAAGATTGCGATGTTGCAGCCCAGTCCAGGGTTGATTCAAGCAAACTGTCTTTACCTGACAACAATCGATGGTGTGCCGATAAAATCAAGACTCTAACCGCTCGTAAAGCGGGGTCGGCGTCAGATTTCCTGGCTGCAACACCAGCTCACACGCTCCCAATTGAGACGTGCCAAGCGCTCCGACACCAGCTGCAACACAAGCCCAAGCAGACGTCAGGGTCAGGTGTCAGGAACGCCTCAAATGCTCGCGAGTCAATGACATGCAAATCGCGATCGTTGAGCCGCACGGTTGAGCGATGTGCTCACCTACCCAGCGATTTCCTCGAAAAGATGCTGAGTAATGCGAAAACCAAGCGGCTGCTGTACACAACGTTCGATGCCCTGGTGGTGTCTGAGCCTGAAGCTAAACGTGAACAGACTGCAGCGAGTGCTTTGGAAACCAATCAAAAGCGCTTGAGCACATTTTGCGAAGTGAAGCGAGCGGATCTGGAGGGCAAACTGGCCACACTCCGCTTTAAGGACCATTGGTCGCGCTCCTGTACGAATCAGCAACCCTCGGAGATGAACGAAATGAGCATCGGAACTCTGGAATTCTTGCAGGAAATGGTGGCGAAGCAGCGCGAGGTCCTTCAGCTTGGTATTTCAGACAAGAGCAAAGCTGGGTCTAGAGGGGAAACGTTGTTCAGTTGCATGAAGACTTGCGCTCCGAGTCTGGATCTGACCGTCGAGAGTACGCAGAGATGCCTGAAAGAGTCGCGATTGCTGCGCCACCAAGCCCACAGACTGATTCATCCTCGCATTCAAGCGCATAGGACGACTGCAGGTTAGTCGCCCATGAACATGATCGATAATTGCTTCAAGCGACACAGAAATGCAAAAAAAGATACTCAGTTGCAGCGTTATAATAAGACTACTTCTGCTGGCTGGCTCTAAACCCGGTTGTCGAGCTGCTTGCCGTAGCCGTCGTTGTACTCGTCCGGGTAGATCTTCAACCACGCCTTGTGCAGGCGTTCGTAGTGCTCTGGTCGCGTCAGCTGCCATCCGTGCGGGTCTTCCGCCCAGAGCACGAAAATGGTGGTCACAGCGCTCGCGACGACGTTCATGAACAGACTGTTGACTCCGTAGCCGATGAGGAACGCGAAGATCGCGACGATCACATCCGGGTGCTCAAACATCGCCAGCTGCTGCTTATCCGCGTCATGCACCATCTTTACTCCGATGTAGGCACTCACCGCACCGATGATCAAGTTGCCCATGAAGAACACGTTGCCAGTGAGATCGTCGTTCACAATCGCACTCCAGCCTTTGCTTTTGAACAGCTTGAACACGTGTCTGCTGGCAGTGACGAAGGAGTATCCGTAGCAGCCGACGTACGTGTACGCGAAGCGATTGAAAAACTCGATCCAGCTCTCGATGCAGCCAATCAGACAGGAGACGCATGACAGGATACACGCGACGCAGCAGTTGCCACTCTGGTTGGCAATCGACGCGAGGATCGACAGCATCTGGCGAATCGTCTCCAGGATCGCGACGATGAGTGAGCCAAAGCAGATGCTCCCCAGGTTGAGCGTCACCGCACGCAGCCACGCGCCGAGAGTGATAAATGGTGACGTGGACGCGTTCTTCCACGCTGCAACTGTGCCTGCGACCGTGACCGAGATGACGTTTTTCAGCACGAAAGTGCCCCAGAAGTAGATCAGCATCATGCCGCAGAGAACGCCGAGCACAGCGCCAGTCGAGGCTTTCACATCGCACTGGTCGACCGTGCAAGCTTGGTCGAGCTTGAGGTAGTCCTGGTGGAACATGATGCCGAGGCTTCCGAGCACCCACAGCACCGCCCAGCCGATCTGCACGACCACCATGACCGCTGCGACCACGAGCGTCATCGGCAAGCGGAAGATCGCGCTGCCAGCGACGCGCAGATGCGCAGCCGCAAACTTGATGCGCCGGCGCACGCAGCACGCATACAGGATGAGCAGGAGCGCGCAGAGCCCAAATACGATCGCTGGCCAGTAGTAAAAGCTGGTGCCAGCGTCGTACGACATCTTCGTGAACACGTACGCAGCGACGATGTTGAGAATGATGATGAGGCCGAGCGCCATCCAGATGAGCACTTGGCCCGCGCACACCATGATGCCGATCCACACGAGCGACATGGCCATGGCCGCGAAGCCGCTCGTGACCACGTACTTCATGATCAACTTGACGCCCGAGTTCTTGGCGAGGCCCTCGACCTGTGTGGCGTCGATGAACTCGCCGCCGTAGCTCGCCGCGAAGTAAATCGTGACGATCACAACCGCGAGGAACGGCAGCAGGAAGAACACGTCGTTGCACTCGCGCTTGGGCGTCAGCGTGCCGTCGCCCGTCTCGTACGCCGCGTCCTGGTTGCGCGGACTCTGCGGGTTGTAGCGCTTGTTACCACCACCGGCCATCATGGGCGGCGCCGCACCGCCAGACGAGTCCGCATGCCTGTAGTCCATCTCTTCTGTCTGTGCTGTGTCTCTATGTGTCTGGCGCTTCACTCTTCAACTCTTCAACTCACTTGCCACTTGCGCGCTGGGACGGAAATTGCGGAATGAACGAAAAGAACGGACGGGCCGTAACGACTGAATGGCTTCTGGGCAATCAGGTGCGTGCGATTTTTGTGTCATACAGTCAGCTCAGGCTGAATCCTGCCAAGAAGTCTGTGGACTGCACCCATTTCAGCATCTGTCACAGCATGTAGAAATTGATACTCCTGTGATATCAGATGAAATAGTGGAAAGTGAAGAGAATGCAAAGATCACAGGATATATGTTTACACAGGAAATAACACCCTACATTGCGCAAAAACAACGGTTTGCTTTGAAAGTAGAACAATTTATAAAGGGTTAAACGAAGCACTGAAATTTGATGATTTATTATTGAGGTTCGTCATCACAGTGGATTTTTGGATTGCTCTCCTTTCCTCTTTATTATCAATAAATCATTTTTTTCGAGACAAGAAGGAGGTTTGACAGCGTTACCTTCGATAATGAACGATGGAGGTGACAGTCAATTGAGTGGATTGGATATTGCATGGAAAAAAAGGAGCATCCGAACAACTAACTGTTTGGATGAATTTCCAGCCATGCATGACGACTGCAGCGCAGCTCAAACGGCTACAAACCGCAGCACGCACGTATCAGCTCTCTGCAACACTGGAAGCAACTGTACACACTCACTCAGCTGGCCTGTTCAGCACCACCACCACCGCTCGGCTGGTTGTGGCTTTCCATGAGCGCGATCACCTCGACATAGTTGCGCTGCTTGGCGAGCGCGATGCCTTTTTCAGTGTCACAAACCTCTCGACGGTTCTTTAGCAGGAATTCCACGATGCGCGTGTGCCCGAGCAGCGCGGCGTCGTTGAACGCCTTCTCCGTGCAGCCCTCGGTGCGGTTCACGTGCAGGAACTCCAGGATCTCGAGGTGGTTGCGCACAGCCGCGTAGTCCATGGCCTTGGTCGTGCAGCCTTCCTTCCGATTCTCGTGGAGGAAGCGCACGATGTCAAGGTGGCCGTTCGTCGCCGCCAAGTCCATCGCGCGCTGCGTGCAGCCCTCTTTGCGGTTCTCGTGCAGAAACTTGACCACGTCCAAGTAGCCGCGACTCGCCGCGATGTTCATGGCCTTCGTTGTACATGCCAGGTCCGACGCATTCTCATGCAAGTACTTGAGTACCTCCAAGTGACCGTTCGCAGCGGCTTCGTTCATCGACACGACGCGACTCGCATCTGTGTGGTTGTTGCGCGCATTCTCATGCAGATACTTGACGATCTCGAGCGAGCCTTTGCAGACTGCTTCGTTCATCGCTGTTTTCACAAAGCCCTCACGACCACACAGGTACTTGACGAGCTCCAGGTCATTATTCTCGCATGCGGTCACGAGGTTAAACGTTGGACGGGAATTCTGACCGTGCTCGTACATGTACTTAAGGATCTCCAGGCGTCCCGCCTTGAGTGCGATCATCTTCGCCTCCGCAGTCGATGCGTTCGGATCATTACGCAGCAAGTCACGCACCACCTCCAGATCGTCGTGCTCTGCCGCCCACTTCATCGGCGCGTCGCCCCACTTTTCCTTGCGGTGCTTGGCGAGGAACTTGACCACGGCCACGTGCTCTTTCCGCAGTGCAGTGGTCATCGCGGCGCTCGTGCAGCCCTCTTTGCGGTGGATGTGCAGGAAGCGCACGACGTCCACATGGCCCTCAGCAGCGGCGTTGTCCATCGCCTTCGCGGAGCAGCCAGCGTCGCTGAGAAGGTGCAGCATGCGCACGAACGGCAGCTTGCCCTGCTTGGCGGCCTCGTCCATGAGGTCGGAGCGCGGTTTGCACTCCTTCGAGAGCACGAGCAGTCGCGCGACGTCCTCTTGGTCCTTCTCTACCGCGTCCTTGAGCGTCCATCCGAACGCGAGCACGCGGCCGATGGCCTCCAGTGGAAGCCGCTGCTGCTGCTGCTGCATCTTCACGAGAAGGTGTCGGTCGCCTCTTCCAAAGCTTTTCAACGAGCTTTTTGGCTGGGAGTTCGCTTTTTGGACCCAAAAGGGTCATTATTTTATACCGGTGTGATGGTACACATAATATGCTACTTTCACTACAAAAATAGTCCAGAATAAAAGGCATTCGTTGGATATGCGTGCCCAGGATTGAGCATAAAGGAGTTAACACTAAACGAAACAAGCTATCACACAGTCGTTTGCATCAGTTCCTAGTGTGACACATTCTTTGTACTATCACATGCTCTCAGATACCAAGCACGAAAACGTTATCTCCTTTCTAGAATATACAAGGACCCCGACTACATGTGTACATTAGTAAGACGCTGGATAGTTCCCTCTGACAGAAGAGAAGTCCGGCTTAACTTGCAAACAAGTTAGGTACCTTGAAACCCCCCCAAGCACGAAAACGTTTCCGGGCCTTCTTTTACCTTTGTGCGGTTGATTGTGTGTGATAGGCAACGTCGCCGATTCAGGTTGCCACGAGTGAAGGATCTGCGATCGCACACGTACTATTACATCATATATTGGGTTGTGCCGCTCAGGCACGGCTCTGGGAATTTGTTTTAGCATCCAGCATTAACTTCTGAGCCGGTGGGCTGAGACTGTGCAGTGGAGTCAAGAACAACTTTACTACCTTGTCGAGTCCAATGACCACAGACATCATACTAATAGCTACTGCACACATTGTTGCTATTTCACGTGCAGGAGAGGAAGGAGGTTTACGTTGAGCGATTCCATCGGTGATGTCAGCCTTCCAGTCAACTCAAGAATATGTAGTGCAGTCTTCATCCGCTGTCTAGATCAAAAAGGTATCCACCCATCCATCCATTCACATTTCTATATCCGTACCAGGATCATTTAAGCCAATGGACACTCAGTACGGACATTGCCTTGGATAGTTTCTACCAATCACTACAGCGTCTAAGATTTTTCGTTTTAGATTCTATTTTCAAGTTAAATGGAATGGAGTAACAAGTCTATTCTATTCGGGGACGCATTTCTCGTCCTTCTCGAGACCTGAACAGAGAAGTTTCGTAGACAACGGCTTCAGCGTCACCTCACAACACAACGCAGCAAGAGACAGACAGACACTAGATAGCAGAGTAGTCCACCCCAACCTCACTGAAGACCGACGCTTGCCATGCGAACTTTGCGCGTCGGCGCGGCTCCTGGGAAAAACAATAGCAGTCGCACCAGCTCTCGCCTCGCCGAAAGCCCCAGCCAGATCTTCGAAAAGCGGAGCGTGAACGTGTACTTGAGTCCGCGAGTGTTCGGCGGGTTCTGGGCCGCGATCATGGCCACACACTGCGTCTGCGCGGTGTTCCCTGCGGCGATCGGAGTACTCTACCGATACCTGCTGACCACGGTCTTCATGGACAACATCACGAGCAACTTGCTCTCAGTGGACAAACGCTACTATCCGGCGATTTCGAACGTCTACTTTGCGTTCTCAGCCATCCATTGCACCATGCTCCTGATGTACATCGTGCGGTCGATTCGGTGTCGCAAGCTCACGTTTCGGATGCCGGTTATCTCAGGAGCTACCGCGAGCCCGCCAGAGTTTCGTAAAGGGCTCCCCACTATTGTGGAGGTGTTGTTGGCGAGACTCAAGGTGGAGCTGCTGCTCGCCCACGCTAAGCAAGTTGTCGTTCGAATCCTGCAACAGATGCAGCCGTGGGTACCTCGACTCATACTTTGGTTCTTCACAGGGATTTGGAATGTGGGGAAAGTGTATCTCGCGGCGATGGACATCCGAAGCGAGAACTACGGGATTCTCTTCCTTCTTCGCGAGATCATCCAGACGTTCCTTCAATCTTACCAGGCGTACCGCGTGAGCACGATGGTGCCCCGGTTGTGGATGAACAACGTCATGGTAGGCTTTCTGGTGCTCAACTGCTGGTCCACGCCGCTGATCCAGTTCTTCTCGCACTCGACGAGTGTCGGGTACACACGACTCTGCTGCGCGATCGTGAGTGTACTGCTGGACGTCGTGTCGTATATTGTGATCCCGCTGACGCTATTCATCCCGTACTACCGGCAGTTCAATCGGCAGATTAAGACCTACGACGTGCAGTACGGGTACATGGACCTTTGGCTCATCCAGATGATCAACGAGCTCCAGCTTTTGCTCGTGACGACGCTGTACGACGCAGTATCGAAGTTCTTGATAGCATTGGGTGTATGTCGATGGCTCTATGCCATGACAAAGATCATTTGCTCCGCCGAGAGCCTCGCGCCGACCCGAGTGTCCATCGTTCCAGACCCTAATGATTCCAAGACGACGACAAAGCCAGACGTCGCACCACCATCGCCAAACAAAGGCAAGTTCCGAAGAGGGACAGTGTCCGACTTGCTCCCTCGAGTCTCGGCGCGCAAGCACCAAATCGAGAAAGTAGGGCACCGATTCCTCATGCTCTGGGGGCTCTTTGTGCTGATCGCTCACCTCCACACCGCCCACCACCCTCTGCACCCACAATGTCGACTGCGCACACGGCCCTGGTTCACATCGAAACCTGGCTGCTCACTGCTAGAGGTCAACTGTATGGAGGAGAAGATAAACGGCGCTTCGTTGGACATTAAGCGAATTGTTCAGACTGTCGAAGCGAGCCACATCGAGCACTTGGTGGTCCGTCATTGCTCCGCGCTTGAGGTTCCCGCGCGTATCAATGCTTTGAGCCATTTGATGGGGCTAAAGATCTACAACTCGTCCATTGCCAACTGGAGCGAAGAGGCTGCCGTCACCAGCTCCAGACATCCGATGCTAAAGTTCATCTTTCTGATCAACATGAACGCCACCGAGTTCCCTCCGGGACTTCTCCCTCCAGAGTTCCCCCAGAAGCTGTCCCAAGTGGTGATCAGCAAGTCGAATATCTCAGAGATCCCTGACAATCTGGACACGATCTGGCCCAAGCGGCTGATTCTCATCCTCGAAGAGATGCCTCTGAGAGTATTCCCACTCGTAGTATTACATCTCCAGCCTCTCTACCTTTCGCTTGCCCTAGACGAACTGACGGCAATCCCAACAGCGCTCATTGAAGCGCCGTTCATCTCACTCCTGGTTCTGAGCGGGAATCCGTTGCAGTCGCTGCCGACAAACCCTCGTATCCACCCGCAATTTGGCTGGCTCAGCCTAGTTTTGACGGAGATCAACTACCTCCCCGACTGGATGACCGACAAGTCGTATGTGCTCGGTGGCTTCATCACTGCGGCAGGCACACCACTCTGCGACCGCATGATTGCCAATGGCGAGGCCGCAGCGGCCCTACGCGTGACGCCGACGGGCATTTCGGGTATCGATTGCTCAAGAATGATCGTGGCGCCAGGTCCTGTGAACTGGTACCCGATCAACTACGAAGAGGTCCGCAACCCATCGTATACTTTGAAGTGAATGAAGAGTCTCAAGATGGCTGAACTCAGGGTAGTATCAGAGATAGATACAGACAGCGACATATCGAATAGAAGAACGTCATCGATCATTTGAAAGCTAGCATTAGGTTGAAACCTCATGCTTCATTTGAGAATGGTTGGAAAGAAATACTACTACTCAATATGCACACTCCCACTTCTTCGTCGAAGCAACCCACACACTGCAGGTGCTCAGGCTAAATCATACTTATCAGGTCAATCACCGTCACAGTCTCCTCTCTCTCTCTCTCTCTCTCTCTCTGGGTACAAAGCTAGATCACGCTGCCGCTCACTTCCTTGTAGCTCGCGACTGCGTTACGGCGACGGACCACGCCAAAGACCGCGAGCGCGAGCCCCACGACCATACCCACGATCAGCACAGGGAGCAGCGAGCCCAGCAAGTGCTTGATCGTCACGTAGTCGCCCGTGAGCTTCTTGGTGATTGTCGCGCTCTCTTCGCCCCAGTAGCTCGGCACGATCACCTCGGTCGGCAGGCTGGGCCAGAGTACGTCGGTCATCGCCGCCGACGCGTTCACGACCGACTTGGAGAGCGCGTAGGACGCCATCAACCGCTTGCGCGCGCGCATGGTCTTGCCCGTCCCGGCCTCGACGTCCAGATACGTCATGTACTTGTCGCCAAACTCCTGGTTGAGCGCGCCGGTGCTGTCGTACATGGTTCTCTGCTTGGCCGGGGCCGAGCCGCCTTCGATCGTCAGGTCGATATCGTCCAATAGCTTCTTGTCGCCGTACAGGAACAGCGGGTAGCTCACATATGCCAAAAAGCCCGTGGTAAAGCCCATCGGCTGGACGCCATCGACCGGGTACCCGGTTCCCTTCGCCTCGTTAGCCGAGGTAGCTACCAGCAAATCGGTTGCTGGCTCGAACCGGTGCAGCGGGATCCCTTTGTACTCGAGCTTCTCGTCCATGTTGTAGAGCGAGATCTCCTGTTTGCCCTGGTCCAGGTACATCTGCGCCGTGCGCTGCGGGATGCTGTCGGCAAAACCGCTGATGCTCGCACCGCCCGGTTTGAGACTCTGGGCGTCGGCTCCTTTCACAGGTGAGCACGTCAGGTTCGTCGTCGGGTTGGCGCAGTTGCCGTACGTGGCAAACGCCGTGAGCTCCGCGAGCGTCGGATTCCGGCGCGAGTCGAGCTTCGCCCAGAGCGCGATCGCTGACGCGCCGTTGTACATCTCGTACTCGCCGATGGCGCTCAGGTCGTCGCAGCCCGTGCGCTGAACGTACGTGCCCAGGGAATCGGATGGCGGCGCGTTCTTGGACCAGTCCAGCCCCGAGTCCTCAGCGATGCCTGGCAGCGGCGCCGCGCAGAGACCGAAAGACGAACAGAGTCCGCACGTGCCCTGCGCGAAAGCCAGACCCTGCGCGGCGTCATAGCTGGTTGTCATGATGTCTTGAATGACGCCGCAGGTGACGTTGTTGATCGCCACGACGCTCGCCGCCAGGTTGCACTGCTTGCACTGCGCCCAGATCGCCAAGCACTCGTCGCCTTTGCAAGAAGCACACTGCGCCAAGATCTTACCTTTCGTGCACTCGTTCACGTACGTCGAGCCGAGTCCGAGACCAGCGAGCAGACTCGGGTACCCCAAGGCCCACTGCTTGGCCGTGCGCTTGACGAACAGTCCATTGTAGGCAAAACCCGAGAGGTCAAGCTTCGCGATCGCGCTCACACCGGACCCCAGGAACGCCAAGACCGAGGACCCGACGTTCTTCATGGCTACGGGATCGAGCGAGTTGAGCCCGTTCACCCAGCGCATCATCTGCGTGCCGTTGGTTCGCACAATGTTGATGATCTCCGCGTCCGTCTTCCCGGCGCCAAACGAGCCGTTCACCAAGCTCACGAGGAAGCCAAACTCGCCACCCGCCGAGCCCAACACGCTCAGGTATCCAACGTCGTAGCTTACAAACTCGTCTTGCTCGGTGCACCCGGAGCAGCTCATCTCCTGTTCAAAAGTGTGGTACGTGTACTGCTTGTAGCTCACGCGGTTGCCGTCGGCGTCAAAGGCCACGTCCACTTTGATCTGGTGCCGACGGTACACGTACGGTCCGGTCTCCTGGAGCGCGAGCTTGACCGCGCCACCGCTGGCAAGATACGCTTCAGCGTTCGTGATGTTGAACATGCGCATCGTGTAGTAGTAAGGCGTGCAGTCCTTGCAGTCGCCGTAGGGGTCGTAGAAGTCCTCCTTGGCGTCCGAAGCGCTGCAGACCACGACGCCGTTCTTGATTGTCGTATCGATCACCTTGGGCAGCACCGTGCCGTAAAGCACGGAGATGACCACGAGCAGCGCGCCGCCGACGATGAGCGTCCACGCGAGCTTGACGGGCGAGCAGCAGCCCCCGTGGCTCCTTTTATTTGCGCCATTTTCACCACCTTTGTCGGAGAAGTTGGGTGTCGATACGCTGCGGTTGATCACAAGAGGCAAGCCAGTTAGAGCTCCATATTCAAGCAGTGTGTCCATCCACAGTGTGTAGGCTATAGCGCATCGAGCCTCTAGGTGGCGCTTACTTTTTCTCGTAGGTGTCGTGCGCCGATCCGGGCGTGTCAATCGCGCCTGCCATCGTGGTTGATAAGTCAGTCAGTCTGTCGCTGGTTGGGGACTCTGTTGAGACTGGACTGAAGCGTGTGGGCTTGCGAGAGTAGATTGAAGAATGAGCTCATGGGTGAGTGGAAAAGCTGCCAGCCCTCGCTCAGGTCTGGAGGTCTCATCTGCTGACACTAAGAAGCGGGTAAGAGGGAAGAAAGAGGTCATGAGAGAGGTGCATTGAACGTTGTCATAAACAAGTGGATTTCAGGCGCGCCTGCAGCGTTTGATGGGCTTTTTAGAGAAGGAAGGAGGATGAGAATGAAGAGGCACACTCTTCTCACTGTTGGTGAGTGGGGGAGGAAAGAGAATTAGAGTTGGGAACGCGGCCAAACTCGGGGCGTACCACAGTACTCAGAGCACATCATTCCGGTGAAGCTCATGGATTTGTTGATTTAGGACGGTAATTTAAGGATATAGTCACTGCATATGGGTTCTATATATTACAGGAAATGGTTTGCGGTATTTGTTTGCAAAAGCATGATTAGAGCTGCTCAAATTTATACTGGGTGGCATGTAAAATATCGATATAGAATACCCACATTTGAGTAAAATAAGCGGGACTCATTTATTACTTTCTGGGTAAGAAATCTGGACTCATGGGAGAGATGACGGCGATTAGTCTCTTGCGCGCCAGCCAACTTCAAGCGACTTACGTGACGCAAACGGGCGAGGCGCACGCAGTGACTGAGAAGCCTCCACGAGAAATAAAGAACTCTCTCTCTCACACACACACACGGTCTTCCTCTCAAAGCGATCAGTGTTGCCGACACCCTGCCAGTCTGTTCGCTACAATGGCCCGCATTCGCTCTCCTAGCTGCGTGCTAAAGTACACAAGATAAGCATTCTGATGAGAAGAAGACTAGTATGACCTTTGTGGTTCTCATCAGAATGCTGACTTGTTTACAATCCTAGCAGGTCAAACGGACCTTTCCTTTATATGTATGTTTGCAGCATTTCAACCAACCGCAACAGTAAAAATCCGAGCATCTTTCGTTGCACAGAACTGGAGACGCGCCAACGCAGACACAGACCTTAGTAGAATACATTGCAGCTCTAAGTGAAAGTCGTGGCGGCTGTTATATTAATTGGCAACATGTTTTGTCAAACGAACACGCACAAAATGGCTGGATAAGCAAGCACACAAGCAGAAGTAGTTGGTGTTTATGTATGTCACTCTCTTTCACGTCAAATGGCGTGCATGCGGACGCGTCATCACAAAGGTGACATCCAGACTCAGTCTAGGCTCGAGCGAGAATTCGTTCGGAGCGTGTTCCAGCGGAATCATTGTGTTTTGCTATGCCGTCATGAAAGAACGCACGGTTGGTCATAGGAAATTTGCTTCGACCCAATTGTTTGCCACCAGAAAATCAACTGTGCTCGATACTAAATTAGTAGTATAGACGCGCTTCCTGTAGAGCACACTGGCGTTTCCAACGAGGAATCCTTCTCTCTGCCGGCAGATTCGCTGGGTCGCACTCTGCCGTCACGAAAGAGTACCCAGTTGGCCAATTGATTCACTCCGGAGCGAGCGTGCTCTGACCATAGCACTCCATGCGACAGACTCATTTTAGAGAAACAAAGCACAGCACCGCATTCAATTTGATCACCCGCTCCTGTCGAGGAACTCCGTTCTCCACTTTTTGCGGTGCTCTATATCAGATTCGTCACTAGAGCTGACCTGCGCGTTAGTTCGGTTCAGCTTTCTCTCCCAGAGTGTCGTTTCCGCGTTGATTTGGATCGAATTTTGACGACTCCCCTGGTACTCGGAGCGCATGGAGAGCGAAATTTTCAGTGTTGCAGTGCTGAGTTTCTCGGCGCTCCATGGCGCTCTGAATTGCTGAGGAGTTAACTGAAGCAGTCTCGGAGATCTAGCGGTGGTGCAACGCTTACCGCACATTACGTACCGGTACTGCAGTCTTGGCAAAGACGCTCGATTGAGTCGCGCGGGAGGGAGTCAATTTGAAGCTCTACCTCGACCTTAAGTTTTGGAGAATGCCCAACTCTGCTCTCGAATAATCTTACATTCCTTAGAGTCGCGGACTTCTGCTGCTTCTTGACACAAGTTGCCGCACTCAAGGCAGTCAACCAACCAGTGTGCATCGTTGCCCCTTCCAAAGAGTGGAATACTTCAAAGTAGGTTGGTAAACTAGGTCCAATCTCCGTATATAATATGTCTACCACTCATGAGACTGTCAGTGTCCGTTGGCTCATTTGGCCCCGTGTCGCTTTGTCTCAGTCCTTCAAAATCGAGGCGGTCTGGGACCCATCGTGTGCGAGTACGAAAGTGAAAGAGAGTAGTCCAGCTACAAATCAGGAAGAAAGCTTCTCTGTGCTCACCAAATGTGTGCCATGCATCGCGTAAAGGCTTCGCGCAAATTCAGTACTGACGGGCTTAGTCCCAGTGTCATTTCTTGTCTTTTGTCAGCCAGTCTCAGCCAATCAACTCGGTATTGGTGATCAGCGCACAGATCCTTAGCAACATTATCCATGCCCTTGACAAATCAAACACGCGTGATCGAGTGGAGTGGAGACGGCCCACCCTACCGCAACAACAAAAATCATTTCCGATACAGTGTTTACGACATTGACGATCTCACAAACATAATCATTTCATGGGTTTCTGGGGATTAGGAGACAGACGTTCTGAGAGCTGATCACCTCCTGGTGTGTCGTCCAAAGGAGCCCAGAGTCTCGGTTCTTTCATTATCTCTTTAGAGTTTAGTAACTCGCACGTTCACATCAGCTCAGGTCAGCAGCCACACCCCAAAGCGCCCGGTATAAGCTCTCAGCGCACCAAGTTCGCCAGCCCATTCGCACCGCTGCAGCTCTCGGTCATCGACATCAGCACGCTTGAGCAACTTTCGCGCATGATTGTGGGCACCTACATGGCGCAATATGAACAACACACGCACGTCTGGAAGTCCAGCAAGCGTTGTGACAATGTGCGCGTGTTCGTACAACGCTGCAACCAGATGGACACCGACGCGATCGATGATATCAGGGAGTCGATCGCGGCAATATCTCGATTTGTGGCATCTTCCGGGACATCCCTGACCAAAACGAGGTCGAGCTCTAGCTGTTTACAATGTAACCGTTGAATAACCGCTCTGGGACACAAAGAACACTGGTCGATTTGTTTTACGCTGATGGACAATTGATGGGGGTGTCAAGGAAGCATGTGTGCGAATTCGACACCGTGCTTGCCCGTTCCAGCACGATCAACCTGTCTGTAGAATCCTCCAACCAGAGCGCTCAGGATTCTGTGGCCAGCCGGTAGCTCTTCCGCGCTCGTTAAACTCCAGGCTTGACTAGTGAGTTTTGCTCGTATCGGTTGCCAGTAACCGCTCTGAGGGTACCACACAAGTATAGCAACCGAATGCTGAATAAACAGTTATGCCAAATTTGCGTGGACCTCAGCTTTGGAATCGTGTTGTTATAACCAACCGCGTCAACTCTGGAGATTTGACAACACCTAGCTTTGCGTCTTTTCACGTGAGCGTATACGACGGATTCTTGGTGTCTTCATGGCCGATCGGGTACCAGTTCAAGGTCCCATCGTTATTCAGATCGAGAAAGTAATCGACGCCAGCGAGACCCTTCGACCCCATGCTCAGAGCTGTTACTACCTCGCCATTGGTAATCACGCGAGCGCAAAGCGGCGTATTTGTCGCGGGAATGAAGCTGCGTTTGAAGAACGCGCTGCTGTTTGTCATCCACTCGGGCAGATAGGCGATCTCTGTGGAGACCAAGCTGAGCCAACCGAGTTGCGGGGTAAAACTGAGGTTCGTTGGCAGCAACTGAATCGGGTTCCATTCAGTACCAGAAGCGAGAGGAACGGGTTTCTCATAATCGCTTCGGGGATCGTCGTCAGATTGTTGAGCGCGAGCGAAAAATAGAGCGGCTCGAGGCGAGGTGCCACCTCTGGGAGCTCTTTCAGTTGTAGCTCTTCGAGTAGGAGAATCATTTCCTTGGGCCAGATCGCGTCCAGGGTATCCAAAATCTCCGTGATATTCGACTTATTGATCACCATCTGGGATAGCGTTTGGGGGAACTCTGAAGAGAGCAATCCGAGAGGGAACTCGGGCGCGTTCACAGCGATGAGGATGGCGAAGCGCAGCATCGGGTGGTTCGAACTTGCGATCGCCGCGTCTTCTTCTCAGTTGGCAAGCGTCGCATTGAAGGTCTTGAGCCCTAGCAAGTGGTTCAAATTCCTCAGATACTTGGGGAACTCAAGCGAAGCGCAATGGTGGAGGACCAGGTACTCAATGTGGCTTACTTCGACAGTTCTGATGACCCTCTCAATGTTCGACGCCGCGCCGGCCATTTTCTCCACCACGCAATTGACCTCAAGCAGCGAGCAGCCAGGCTTGGAGGTGAACCAGAGACGCGTGCGCAATCGGCGCTGTGGGTACCGCGGAAGCGTGGCGGCGCAGAAGCATACACACAGGATAAAGAGTCCCCAGAGCATGAGGAACTGGTTCCCAGCTCTCTCAACTTGGCGTTTGCGCGACAAAGCTGCTCGGCGGGGTATACTACCTATAGTACTGCTGCTTGAGCACGCTGATGAGGTAATCCCAGCCGAAGAATTCTGGTTTCTTACTAGTGCTGATGCAATGGACGCTCGAGTTGGTGTATGCAGTTCGCAACGACAGAGGATCTTCGTGATCGTGTGTAGTTATCGAGCGATACTGAGGGCGACAAAGAACTTGGACAAACCATCGTACACACTCGTCACGAACAGGATCTGGAGCTCGTTCATCATCTGGATCATCCACACGTCTCGATGCCAGTGATCCACGTCGAAGGTTTTTTCTGCGCGTTGAATTGCTAGTAGTAAGGGATGAACAGCGCCACAGGAACCGCGATGTACGACACAAGACCAAGGAGTACGCTCACAGCCACACAGCAGAGCCTCGTGAAGCCGAGACTCATGAAGCGCGAGGTGAAGAACTGGATCAGCGACGTGAACCAGCAGTTGAGCACCAGGAAGCCCACCATGACGTTGTTCATCCACAGCCGCGGCATGAACCCGCTCACACGGTACGCCTGGTACGACTGCAGAAACGTCTAGGCGATCTCGCGGAATAAGTAGTAGAGTCTGTAGTCATCGCTGCGGATGTCCGTTGCCTCGAGACACACCTCCCCAGCGGCCACTACCTTGGTAAAGAAGCGGAGTGCCGGTGCAGGAACCTTCGACTCGGCGCTTTGCAATACTCGAGCGACGCCTTGCCCAGCTTGAGAGACGAGAGATTTCAAATTGAGTCTCAGAGCCACCATGTGGATCACACCGGAGACACTGTTGCGAGAATCGGCAAGGCCTGTAGCTGCTGACGTGTCTAGTCTTCGGGCTGCCACTGTCCGGTTCCGAATGGACCGCACGAAGTACATCCCGAGCATGAAACAATGAAGCCCTGAGAAGGCAAAGCAGACGTTTGCGATCGAGTAGTAGTAGTGCTTGTCCACCGAGAGCAAGTTGCTCATGGTCGGATCGATGAAGTTCATCGTTAACAGATACCGATAGAGCATTCCGATCGCCACTGGGAACACCACGTAGAGACTGTGCGTGAGAATGATACCAAGCCAGCAGCCACTGAACACTCGCGAACTTAGGAACACGTGCGCGTTTCGCAGCCTTGGGCTGCTGCGTCCCCCGCTGGAACCACCGATCCAAAGCGACTGCAGGTTAATAGCGGTGGTGACTGTCTTCAGGCGGTGAGGATGCAGCGGCGGCATGGTCTTGGGTTGGATTGTCGACTGTCGATCTGCGTCTCCTGTGCGTCGGTCTGTCAGCTAGCTGGCTGGCTTTCACAGTTTTTCCATCTCTCTCGAATCGTCTATCAACGGGTAGAGATGTACCAAGGCAGAAGCTTCGCTTATCGCTTACCATTCATAATAGAAGCCTATACTCGTCACAAGAAAGAAACTATGAATGAATCATCCAATGACATATGCGAGCCATGCATAGCTGTCAGTAAGTAAGTAAGTACGCGTGATCCTTCCTAGGTCCTAATAGATAAATGAACGTGTGTGTGGCGCGGCTATCCGAGGTCGCATCGTAGCTCTCGATACCGAGTTGCTGTTCACTTAGTCCACGATGCTCCCGATCACGGGGTACTTCTGATCAAAGCGACTCGCCCAGTTGATCAGCGCCGTGCGCTGGTCCTCCGTGAGCTCGTCCAGCGTCGGGTTGTCCAGGTACTCGTCCAGAAACGACATACACGCGAGCGCTCTCGACGCATCGCGGCCGGCAAACCGCGCGTATCCTCCTTCGGGTCCGTAGTGCTCCCAGCCAAACAGCGTCACGTCGTACACGTTTCGGTTGAGCCCCACGAGCACCGTGTGGCGTAGGTTGTCCACGCCGTTGAACGGACGCAGCTGGTCTCGCCGAAAGTCCTGGAAAAGCAACAGCCGCCCCACTTTCGGGTACTTCTTCTCCTCGTTGAACTTGCGCACCCACTTGTTCAGGCTCTCCAATTGGGTGTCGCTCAGGTCCGAGAGTTCCGTGCTCTTTGCCTCGTCCTCCACAAGGCTCATGAGTGCGACGGCGCGCGACGCGTCCCGACCGGCGAGAACGTGGAGCTCGCCGCCATTAGGTTTGTAGTCCTGGAAGTCCGCGGTGACGTCGTACACGTCGCTGAGCAGCGAGACGTACACAGGCTTGTCTGGATCCTCGCCGTTGAAAGTCGAGAGCTCTTGGAGCGTGAAGTTACGCTGCGCAGGTTGAGAAGAAGAGGTGGGGCTGCCAGTGCCGCCAGTGACCAGCGCCGCCTCGGTCTTGGCCTTGCGCTGCAGCTCTGAGAGCTCCTGCTTGGCTGTCGGGTTGCTCGGTCGGTTGCCCATGGTGGCGATTGTTATAGCGATCAGGTGTGCCGATCCGGTCGTTATCGAAAATGAGCCATGAAATGAATGTGTGTCCGTTCATCTGAGATCGTGCGGATGGCTGTGTGGACCACACAGCGTGGTTAAACATAGAAAATAAATTTTCGAATGATCCAATCAGAGCGCCGATGTTTTGTATATAGCCAATGAGGTATAGTTTGATCCGATAAGAGCTGTACATTGGCTGAAATAAAGCTGCTCACGCGGGTGGAAAAGGGAGCGGAAAAGAAAAAGTGTGCGCCATCCGGGAATCGAACCCGGGGCATCCCGATGGGAGCGGGATATTTTACCACTAAACCAATGGCGCTTGTCTGAAGACAGCAGCTTTGTATAAACTTATCCACAGCAGCACAAACCCACGACGCTGACTCACATCAACACTGGCAGTCCAGTCAATCACACGTCAACCACTGAGCACGACGACGGCATTTCAGCAGACGCCACCTCCGGCAGCAGCACTATGATTGGTATCAGCATCAGCGATGGTGCCAATGCTGGCGCTGCTACAACAATCACTACGACAATCACTACGACAGCATCACAGCATGCAGCACAGCCGCCACAGCCAGCTGCACTGACTCGCAACGAGCGCAAGCGCCGCTTCCGCGAAGAGCAGGCCGCGCGACAAGCTGCTGCTACTGCCGCCGATGGCGGGGCGCCACAGAAGAAGCAGCAGAGGCACCCGCTGCGCATGCCCGCGAGCGCGTTTCTGCCACTCGGGGCGGAGGTGCTGCAGCGCCGGTGCGTGATCGCGTACGACGGCTCGCGCTTCCAGGGCTTCCAGGCGCAAGAGCGCGGTGAGGCAATGCGCACAGTACAAGAGACGATCGAGGACGCTCTGCTTCGTACGACGGGCGAGACAATCCGCTTGCGTGCGGCGTCGCGCACGGACGCCGGTGTGCACGCGCAGGGCCAGGTGGTCGCGTTCGTGAGCAAGTGCACTGCGGAAGATCGCGTGTTTCGCGACGCGCTCAACAACCGGCTGCCCGAGGACGTGCTCTGCCGACGCATGACGCGCACGGATCATCGTAGTGGGGATAATGGCCCATCGCTGCTACTGTTCGACCCGCGCGCGCATTCGAAGCGCAAGACGTACAAGTACGTGATCGTGAACTGCGGTCTGCGACCAGTTTTCGATCGGAACCGGGCCTGGTTTGTCAAAAAGCCGCTGGACGTCACCAAAATGAACGCGGCAATCGCGTTCTTCCTGGAAGAGCCTACAGCAAAGGACTATTCGTCGTTCACGCCCCAGAAAGCGGCAGCGGGCGATGAACATGGCAACGTGTGCACGATCACATCGATCAGGATCATCGATGAGCCTATCAAGCAAGACCAAAGTCATCTCCAGATTGATACCGATGATGATACCAATGATGGTCCTGATATCACCAATCTAGACGCCAGCAGAAAACTCGAGATCGTGTTCCAAGGCGACCGGTTCCTCTACAAGATGGTGCGCAACCTGGTCGGCACGCTCGTGGACGTTGGGCTAGGCCGAATCGCACCGGAGAGCATACCGCTGATTCTTCAGGCCAAGAATCGTAGGAAAGCGGGACAAGGTGCGCCACCACAGGGCCTCACGCTGATGCACATCGAGTACGAATGAGAAGCAAGGCTGTGGTCCTAGATAGCGCCAACGTTCTTCAACTCAAAGGCGAGGTGTCGTAGATAGATAGAGATACAAACTTATTTATACAGTGGGGGTTACCATTGTCTTTCTCAGTGTTCTTCTTTGGTTGTCTTGTTGGTCCTTGGTGGGGCTGGTGTCCCGGCTAGAACTCGTACCACTTCTTGTTGGCGTTCTTCTCATTGAATGCCTTCATAGTGTGGTAGAAATCCTCTGACGTCTGCTTCATCTGCTCTGTCTTGAGCGCCAGGTCGCCCAGCTTCTCGCCGCGCTCGTTCAGGTGCTACGAACCGATATAACAGGACATGCGTTAGTTCATTAAGCACGAGTTATTCTTATGGAAGAGCAATAGGAATATATCACACTACGTACCTGAGCCGCCTGCATGAGTGCGTCTTTCGTATCGCCGAGCCCCTTTCCGACATTCTTCTTTGTCTCCCCATCAGCATCATTCGCTTTCTCTCTCGCTGCTGCAAGAGACGCGCGGTCGCTACTGCCGCCCATGAGTTGCTCACGCTCGTCCTGCTCTTTGGAAAACTGGAACACCTTGTTCAGATCTGTCTTGTCCTTCATCCCCGTCACCAGCTTCTTGAACATCTTGCCAGCGTCGGCTGCGAAGATGCCGCTTTTCTTCTTTGTCGGACTCGCGTCGCTCGGGTCCTTGTCGAAACTGAACTCGCGCTCCTGCAGATGCAGCCGCGTCTTGATGCACTTGCGCTCCAGCAGCGCGTTCTCGATCGCCGTGTGCTCGGCGAAGAACGAAAAGCGCTCCATCTCCCCAAACGAACTCGCGACAATGAGCTCCCCGCCGTACGACACTTCGCAGCAAATACCGTCCAGTGAATTGCCCAGGGAGAAGCACTCTTTCTCCCAAATGATCTCGAGCGCCAGCAGCGAGATCACGTACAGGTGGTTGCTCTGATCGATCACGACCAGACAGTTCTCCACGCGCTCGGCCACGGGCACGCGGATCACCGACGTCGTGACCACCGCTGCGCGCACCTCGACGCTTGCGAGCGGCCGCGCCGGCATTTCCCGCGGCCCCGACGCCATCTCGGATGCCTTTGGGATCGCCGCTTGCATCAAGTGGATTGCTTTCCCGCACGTACACACGAGGAAGCGCGGCCGCTCGACGTCCGTGTGGTTCGTACCATCGCCCAGAAGATCGTTGAAAACGCCAATTTCCTTGCTTCCCACAGTGCTGCTGGTGCTAATGTTGCTACAGATCATTTTGTCAGCAGTCAGTGTGTAGTTGAAGCCCTCAGCAAACACAATCACCTTCTCACGGTCGCGAATCTTTTCCAGCACGCCGCAGATCACGTGCCGCCCGTAGGATGTGAGATCCAGTCCGTTGATCGACGTGATCACATGGCCAGCGTGAACCCCCTTTGCCTCAATCATGCTCGCAACTTGGTTGTCGGATACAAAACCTTTGACGACTGCTTGCTGCTCAATGTCCGTAAAAAGGTGGAGCCCCAGCGACGAGCCTCCAGGAACTGTGACTTCAATGACGTTGCTGCGTGCCCACGTCTCAGTGGATGCGCTGGTGATCGTCGCGTTCGCCAATTGCTCTTCGTTCTGCACGAGCACCACGTCCGTACTGCTTGCAGCGGACTGCTCGTTTATCACGTCCAGGACAATCCGCTTGGTGTACTCCAGCTCGGTGCTGGGAGAGCGCACATGGCGGGCTGTCGCGCTCATTTCACTATCGTTGCCATTGCCATCACCATCACCTTCTCGGGTTGGAGCACTCTCAGTGTTTGCTGCTAAAGTCTCCATTGCGTCATCACCAGTAGCGATCCCATCGCCCTGCTCGATCCAGACGCGGCCTGGGATATCAATGCGCTTGCCGTCGGCGTCCACCATGATGATCGACGAGAGACTCGACGCTTTACGCGGATCCACGAGCGACTCGACCATTTTCGCGCCTGTCTGGACGTGGAACATCTCCAACTTCCCATTGCCTCTGCCGACAAACAGCACTGGAACCACCTCGCGATGCTGCATGATAAACGAAGCGTCTGTTCCAGCACCATTGGCACTGCTTCGAGAAAGACGGCGAATCGGAGACCCCTTTGATGATTTACCTCCACTTCCTACTCCTCCTGCAGAAGTTCCAGGTGCTGGGATGTCAGTCGCCTGCACCAACTCACTCATGAGCAGCGACTCGACCGAGACCGGTTCTTCCTCCGTGGTCGACGACAGTTCAAAGATCAGCAGCTTGTACGACTGCGACGCGATCTGCGTGAGCGAGACGACACCACCGGCATCCGACGCAGCGAAATAGCCGTATGCAGTGGATAAACTCAGGTGCTTGATCGCCTGGTTGTGGATGTGCAGCGTGAACAACGTCTTGAACCCTGTTACATCTTTGAGGCTCGCACTAAGTAGTGGAGGTGAATGGTCAGCACTTGGGTCAATCGAACCTGCAATAGCAGCAGCAGTTTTCTTTTCTTCGCTGTCAGCAGTACGCTTGCCGCTCTCACCATCAGTTGTTGTTGCGCCTGCGTTCTCTGTTGATGAGAAATGCGCCTCGAGCAGCGAAGAAGGGCGACGCTGCTTCCACTGACCAAACTCCAGCACTGCGATCTCGCCAGTCGAAAACCCGACCACAAGCACACGTGCGTCGTGACAGAACGTCAAGCACGAAATGTCTTTTGTTGCTGGGATCGGCGCCATCTGCAGCGGCACATCGACCACGTGCAGCAAGTGGATCGTCCCCTTGCTCGCTCTTTCGGCAGGTGGGATCAACTCCCAGAAGAGCACAAACCCATTCTGATGACCTGTCAACAACAGCGTTCCATTCTGGAAGATCGTCTGCATCTCGTCTTTGATCGCTCCACTGCTCGAGAGGAAGCGGCTCAGAAGCGGCTCGACGATGTTGCCGCCGTTGATTGGCCATTCAAAGTCTTCGCTCGCGAGCAGCTGGAAGAGCGGGTCGTGCTTCTCTTGCTCCCATGTCGTAAACAAATCGTCCTGCAGCGCGCCGTCCGAGTGCATGAGGTTGACCACCGAGAACGTCGTGAGCGGACTGAACTGCAGCAATGGCGGGATCGCGCATGGTCGTGGCAGCTGCTCGATGCTCCACTCCCAGTCCTCCTTGTCGTCCTCACGGAAGCGCACAAAGCACGGCAGGGGTTGAACACTTACACAGGGCAGACACCCATCCATCGGGTTTCCCGACAACATGACCACAGACAATGGCGCGATCTTGGAGCTGTAGTCCACTTGGTCGCTCGCAACTGCGAAATTCGCGATCTCAGCTTTGTTAATCGTTGAAATCGTCGCGACGCGCCACGCAAGGTGCTCCGACTTGACGAAATCCGAGATCGCGTCATCAGCTGATACGTCCTTTGGAGGATACACCAGCGTGAGCGCATTGGTACCGCCACCAGAATAGAGGATCGCGCCTGGAAGGTGCGAGTTCTTGGATGTAGGCGGTGCGGAAATCCATTGCAGCTGACGGACTGGTGACGCGGTCAGCGACACCTCACCCTCCGAACCACCAGTCTCGACAGCATGGTAGTGGCCCTGGTTCTTATCGACTCGGAAGACTGCAAAACCGCCGAACTTGTACCCCGCGGCGAACCGTTTGCCGCTCGAGTGCCACGAGAGCGTCTGTGGCGAGTTAAATTCCTGCATTTCAGTACCAGCAGCACCACTACCAGATCCAAAAGCACCGGAGGCGCTGCTGGTATTGGCACCAAAGCTGCTATTGGTACCAGAGCTGGTACTCGACCGCGTCAACTGAGAAGCCTTCTTCTTGGCGAACGCATACTCGCGCACGACCTTGCGTTTGGCAAAATCCCATAGAAACACTAATGGGGACGCCTCGTAGGCGATCAGCAGCTGGTTCGCGTCGCGCGGGTTGGACGCCATCGCGCTCGGGAACTGCGTGTGCTTGGTTTCCTCCGTGCTCGTGACTCCCACGTCACGCGGCGAAACGGTGTACGAGCTTACGCGGCACGTGTCTTCTTGTACCACCTGAAGATAACACGAGTACCAGCATAAGTACCATGGTGCCAAACACAAAAGTACCAAGTCTTTGCTACGTACGTAGATGTCGCCGTCGTCGGTAGCGACAAAGAAATACGGGAAGTTCTGATAGCAAATCGTCTCGATGCACGTGATGGAGCTCGCCGTCCAGCTAACAATACGTACAAGCACAACACACAGTCAATCAATCAATCAATCCATACGACTCGCCTCATTCGACTCTACATGATACTTCATACCTTCCGCGCAGCTCTGCGTGCACTCTACCGGGGTCTGCGAGGTCGAAAACGCGAATCGAGCTGTCCGCGTACGTCACCACGAGTCGCTGGTGGGCCGTGAACTTCATGAACACGACACCCAGCGCGAGACTCGTCTGCTGCGCGTGCGGCGGCGCGACGTCGAGCAGCACTTCGAGCTCGTCTTTCCCGTAGACTTTAACCGCGCCGCTGGACGTGCCGACCGCGAGCAGTCCCTGGAGTCCGCAAACGGCAAGTACCCTGGCGCTGCTGGGTAGGCCGTGGTGGCTGATCGCCGCGAGCGCGAACTGGTCGGCGGAGAGCGCGGTCTGGCGCGCGAAGAGCTTGGCGAGCGCCTTGTCGGCCGCGCTCGCTGCCTGGCTCGACTTGCTGTTGCCCATCGCGGGTGTGGATGCTTGCGTGGATGAATGCGCGTGTGTCGCTGTTGTTAGAACTAATGTATAGAGAGAGAGAGCTGCTAGTGGCGGCGCGTGCGGAGAGTGAGAATGCGCATGCGCACTTGCGTGTGAACGTGTCGTTTCCGCTTTTTCCTTCTTCACTTCTTTCCTTGGATGACATGGATGGGATGCTGCAAACCTTGATGTTGCAGGGGTGATTAATGCAATAAATACTTACATCAAGATTCGACAAGTAGTGAGATACATGCGCTAGTAATATCGAAATTAGAAAATAGCAAAATGTGTTCCTGAAAGTGCTGGGCTGGGCGAGATCTTTGTGGCTCATTCCTGCGGTTCAATGAAGTGGGCCACAGTGACTTTGGACGCACGCACAAACATAAACGCACTTCAACTTGCTTGCCTTCACGAAGGCTTCTGCGTGTTGCGCACAAAATAGCGCGACGCACTGTGTGAGCTTATGGTTAGTGAACAAATCTATTCGCCATGTGTGTCTATTTGCTTATGAAATATAAGTTTTGCACCTGCAAAACTTGTAGCTGCAGCGGGTGCCTCTGCTGCTTCTTCTGTGGCGCCCCGCCATCGGCAGCAGTAGCAGCAGCTTGTCGCGCGGCCTGCTCTTCGCGGAAGCGGCGCTTGCGCTCGTTGCGAGTCAGTGCAGCTGGTTGTGGCGGCTGTGCTGCATGCTGTGATGCTGTCGTAGTGATTGCCGTAGTGATTGTTGTAGCAGCGCCAGCATTAGCACCATCGCTGATGCTGATACCAATCATAGTGCTGCTGCCGGAGGTGGCGTCTGCTGAAATGCCGTCGTCGTGCTCAGTGGTTGACGTGTGATTGACTGGACTGCCAGTGTTGATGTGAGTTGAGTCAGCGTCGTGGGTTTGTGCTGCTGTGGATAAGTGTATACAAAGCTGCTGTCTTCAGACAAGCGCCATTGGTTTAGTGGTAAAATATCCCGCTCCCATCGGGATGCCCCGGGTTCGATTCCCGGATGGCGCACACTTTTCCTTTTCCACCCCCATACAAAAGTCGCAGCCCTTTCCATCCGCGTGAGCAGCTTTATTTCAGCCAATCTACAGCTCTTATCGGATCAAACTATACCTCATTGGCTATATACAAAACATCGGCGCTCTGATTGGATCATTCGAAAATTTATCGTGGTGCACTTTCATTGGCAAGGATGATGATTGCCAAACCCAGTCGAAAAGCTATCAACGAGAATGGCTCTCCAGTTGCAGCAGCACCAGCGCGCGCTGCGCAGAGTTGCCGCTGCCTCGCTGCATCTGCGCTGCCGACCACTGAGTGCGCTCGCTGCAAGTATCATCACCAATGGGTCCGTCAGTAGCAGGCGCTGGGCGTCCACCAACCGCAACAACACGTCGCGCGGCGGCATGAAGTACGTGACGTCGGACGTCATTGATGCACGTCTGCTGGAAGGACTGACGGCAGCGAGCGACGAGGCACGGCCCGTGAACCTCATCCAGGACAAAGAGGGAGCCAAGCGCGTGCTGAACAAGATCTTGGAGCTGGGGCCGGCGCATTTCCACGCGTGCGATACCGAAGTGGGCCAGATCGACATCAAGGCGGTCGGACCCGTCGGCAATGGCAAGGTTAGCAACAGCAGCAATGCATTGTTCTATCTGTATTTGGTAGCAAGTGCGTGCTGACTTTGGTATCGTGCACTGTGTATTGCATTGTGCTGTAGGTGACGTGCTTATCGCTGTATAGTGGGCCGGACGTAGACTTTGGCAACGGGCCGTACGTGTGGGTGGACAACCTGGACGCCGCTGAGGGCACGCTCGAGTACTTTCGCGAGTTCCTCGAGAGCAAGCAGGCAAAAAAAGTGTGGCACAACTACAGCTTCGACCGGCACGTGCTCTTCAACCACGGCATCGACGTGCAGGGGCTCGGCGGCGACACGATGCATATGGCGCGGCTCTGGAACACGGCGCGCTTCCAGAACGGCGGGTACTCGCTCGAGGCGCTCTCCGAGGACCTGCTGCTGCAGCGCAAGCGGCCGATGAAAGAGCTCTTCGGGATCCCCAAGCTGAAGAAGGACGGCTCGGCGGGCAAGGAGCGCATCATGCCCACAGTCGAAGAGCTCCAGCGGTTCCCCGAGTTCCGCAACCGCTGGATCCGCTACAGCGTCTACGACGCCGAGAGCACGTGGTACCTGCACCGCGTGCTCAAGCACAAGCTCGACCAGACGCTCTGGTACGAAGAGAAGGATTCGAACAACGCCAACAAGCTCAAGAGCGGCTCGATGTACGACTTTTACCAGCAGTACATCGTCCCGTTCGGCGAATGTCTCACGGACATTGAGCGCAAGGGTATGAACGTCGACCTGGACTACCTCGCGAACGTGGAGCTGGCGGCGATCGAGGACCGCAAGCGACTCGAAAAGGTTGTGCTCGAGTGGGCGAGTCGGTACTGTGAGGAATCGGACCGCATCAACGTGTACAGCGCGTCGCAGAAGCAGCAGCTGCTCTTCGCGCCGTACGTGGACAAGAGCAAAAATCCGCCAAAGCTGGTCTTGCCCGCCGAACGCACATTCGAGGTCGAGAACGTGGAAGAGATGGTTGAGCCTGGCAAGCAGAAGGCGAAGAAGAAGCGCAACATCACGATCAAGGGGCTCGGCATCCCACCCACGCATTTCACTGCGAGTGGCATGCCCGCTGCGACAGCGGACGTACTCAAGGAGCTGGCCGGCAAGGTAAGAGTGATTCGATGGCTGGCTGTTTGGCTGGTACCAAATATCTGGGTCTTCGATGTTTAATAGTATGTGCCTTTTCGTGATATCTTGTTTGTTTGACAGCCGGATGCGGACCCTCCCAAGTACGGACGCGCGTACGACCACTTTGAAGACAAGGAAGAAGGCGTCGCCGCGTGCGTGGCGCTCAAGGCGCTCTACGATATCAGCAGCATCAACACGATGCTCAACAATTTCATCCTGCCGCTGCAGGAGCTCGCGGACGAGAACAGCCGCGTGCACTGCTCGCTGAACCTGAACACGGACACGGGGCGGCTCTCGTCTCGGAAGCCCAACCTGCAGAATCAGCCGGCGCTCGACAAGGACCGCTACAAGATCCGGGACGCGTTCACGGCGCCGAAGGGCAAGAAGCTCATCGTGGCCGACTACTCTCAGCTGGAGCTGCGGCTGCTGGCGCACATTACGCAGTGCCAAGCGATGATCGCGGCGTTCAAGGAGGGCGGCGACTTCCACTCACGCACGGCCATGGGCATGTACGAGTACGTGGCGCAGGCCGTGGACAACGGCGATGTGCTGCTCGAGTGGGACTACTCGACGGGCGAAAAGCCACCCGTGCCGCTACTCAAGGACAAGTTCGCGCTGGAGCGCAAGAACGCCAAGATCCTCAACTTCTCCATCGCGTACGGCAAGACTCCCTACGGACTTTCCAAGGATTTCGGTGTGAGCCGGAAAGAGGCCGCTGAGACGCTTGAGAAGTGGTACGCCGACCGTCAGGAAGTGCGCCAGTGGCAGGAGAACGCGATCCAGACCGCGCGGCTCTTTGGCTACACGCGCACGCTCATGGGGCGGTACCGGAGGCTGCCGGACGCGATGCTCTCGTCCACGTCGTTCGCATCCAAGAAGGCCAAGTCGCACGCCGAGCGCGCGGCAATCAACACGCCGATCCAGGGTGCGGCCGCGGACGTGGTGATGCAGGCGATGCTGCGCATCCACCAGAACGAGCGCCTGCGAGAGCTCGGCTGGGAGATGGTGTGCCAGATCCACGACGAGATCATCGTCGAGGGACCAGAGGAGACCGTGCCCGAGGCGCTCAAGCTCGTCGTGCACCTGATGGAGAACCCGTTCGAGAAGCCGCTGTCCGTGGCGCTCGACGTCGATGCGAACGTCGATGACTCGTGGTATAAAGCCAAGTAGGCAGGTAGATAGAGGCAGGTGGCACAACAAAACCCTGTTAGGTTGGTTATTATCGAATGTTAGGCAACGCTTACAAAACAAAATCATCTTCTTCTTACGACATGACGCTCGTGATCTTATCCTTCAACGTGCTCAGGCTGAAGCGCTTCCGCTTTGGGACCGTAAACACGTGGAGCTCAATGAGCTCAGGGGCAAACATACCCGCGGCGACAAAACCCACAAACCACGTGAGCGGGCCAATAAACGGGATCTGCAGCAAGTACCCGAACACGAGCGCGAATCCGAGGCGCGCGGAGTCACTGCGGCCGCGATGCCACTCGGTCTGCAGCTTCTTCTTGACCTCAGTATCGTCGCCGTCATCTTCGCTCTCTTTCTTTTTTAGGTACGCGGCGTCTGAGTGCGCAGTCTTGAGACGCGCGATGATCGGATCGTAGAGCTCACGGATGACGGCGCGCGCGTCGATCCAGAGATGCACGAGCTGCAAAGCGCTGACGCGGGTCGCAGGAATACAGAACGCGACGAACACTGGGATCCAGAACACCGTCTGCATACTGCGAATCCTAGGTATGCACGCACAAACGAGGTTCATATGAGCATCACGTGATACTTTCAGCCTTGCAAGTATCAAAGCAATGGTGAAGTATGAACAAACGTACCGATACCCAAAGCGGAAGAGCGGGACGACGACTCCGAGCAGCGGGGACGCAAGAAGCGCCACGAGCCCAAACACCAGCTGCCGAGCGATCGCCTTCAGCGAGTGGTGGATGTACTCCCAGTCCCAATAGATCGCTTTTTTCTAATAGGTGCCATGGAAGAGCACGATCAAAAGTTGGCATCAGTGTCGACATACCGGGTCGGGGCATCAAGTACTTTGATGTGTATTTTGGTACCTTGCGAACCTGCTTAGCGAGGTCGGGGTCCCGAGTAGCGAGCCCAGCGAAGAAAGCGTTCTCGAACATGTCAACGTTACAGTAGCGACAGACCGTGACGAGCACGAACGGGATCATGGACCACATTGAGTGCCGGAGCGCGCGCAACTTCGAATCGATCGCCTGTGCGGACAGAAAGAGCGTCGCGAACCACTCGAACGGCAAAATAACGATCGAAACGAGCACGACGAGTACCAGCGACGACACCAGCAACTGCGTCGCATTCCTATAATAACAACGGTAGATCGCATGTCACATATCACTGGGTTAACGACCAACAGCAATGAGTGGCTTTGAGCTATAGCCATGATGGAACCCACTTGAAGAAGACGCTGCGCAGTTCCTTCTCCGTCAGCGCGCGCGTGCTCCCCAGCACTGCAACCATTCATTGGACACATGTATAAAAAAAGAAATGAGTAACAGGCGCGACTATGCAGAAGTACCAGATAGCGATACAGCGCACAACTTGGGATTGGTACCTGCCGCGTATGCGCCGAAGGCGAGGCGCTTGGTCCAGAGCAGCGGCGTGGACATGCTTTTGCGTCTGTTGTCTTGAAGAGCTCTTTTTGGTGAATGAGAGGCACTTCAAGGTTGGAGACATCAGTACAGTGAGATGGAGAATAACCCCCAGGATGAGAAACCATTTGGTACCGAGTGATGACATTCAGCCCATTTGGTACTTTTGATACCAATGTGCTGGTGTCAACACTCTGAGTCCTCTGAGTCATTATTCGCAGCAATGGAGAATAATGACTGGGGTCAATGACACCAGACAGTCGGCAACTCCAGCAGCTATCAGCATCAGCGATAATGCCAACAATGGCGCTGGTACACTTGCTGCATGTTGCTGTCGAGAACCAGATCGGCCAAAGAAAATGCGAAATGGCTTGGGTTTCAATTTTGTATCAACCACTCACAAAGACGACTTGAGAGACTGAACAGATCTGAGTGGGCTGTGGAGGCAAGTGAACGAGCACGCTGGTGCTGCTGGCGGCCAACTACATGCTACTGGTGGGGTGCTCTACGTGACGCTGTAGGTGCGCGGCACGGGCTGGGTGGACGTCGTGTGCTCGTACGTGGACTCGGTGCACGTGATGAACAGCAAGACGTAAGGCGAAGACTCGGTGCTTTTGCAAAAGCAAGCGCTCTCTTTTTGCTTTCCGATGCGTTTATTGTCTCGTGGCTTTCTCAGCAATGCCAGCACGCCACAAATGCTTTTGGATTCTCTCTCTCCCTTTCTGTGTGGTGGGGAGCTACTTGACTACTATTCGGGTTCATGTACTCTCTGACCCGCATGGGTGGCTATGTCGTTCGCGTCTCAAGCGTTTCTCGTTGTTACTGATTGTGCCGGCGTCCACATTCTTCGCCACCCGAATGCATGCGATGGTGACACCTAGTTTATGCGGTCGAGGTGAGATACAAAACAAAGCAGCTTGCGGATCATCAACTAACAGTCAGTCTTTTCCCACACAAGCAAGCGGTGCTATGACCATTGGAAAACTGCTCCCCGGCACCGGAAACGACAGTATGATTCAGGAAGCTGAGTCGTGTCAAGCGGATGGATGTAAATGCACTGAATGCCAAAGCAGTCAGAGCCACCGAGTAGTGAGAGATGAAGAGCGATGGTCTCTGTATTGCGTCACGTCGAGATTTCAAAAAGCGCGCTATAAAATGACGGATGTTTGCGCTTTTGAGATGGCCACCAGACCTTTTCGCGTGCATAATCAACAGCACAATAAATCTATCTCTGTTGGATTAGAACATTGGCTCAGTTAATCTCTCCCCGACAGATCTGAGAGATTGTGGTGCGAAAGGGGGTATGAGACGATTGCGGGGGCCGAACAGACTTCAAGTGCCGTCAACGCGCGCCATCATCATTAGTTTGCCCAGTTGTTTTTCTTCTTTCCTTGACGTTTTATTATTGGGATATCGCCAAAGGGTGTCCGTTCTCTCCTCTTCGCTTCTCGCCGCCTTCGCTTCGTAGCTCTTCATTTCCGGATTTACGCTCGACCGCCCTCAAGTCAACAGCAGCGACCAAGAATCATGAGCGGAGCCCAGACACCCAGCGAGGCCTACGAGAAGGTCACGACGCCCGGCAAGACCGCCGGCGACAAGAAGCGCTGCTCGCCGAACGTGATCGGTAAGTCGCTCATAGGCGTCGGCGTGTTCCTGGTGATCTTCGGCATCATCTATGGCACGGTGCTGCCCAAGGTGATCGACAATAAGATCAAGGACGGTGTGGTCACATGCAATTCGAAGGACGCCAGGAAAACCGTGTACACGGACCCGTACGGTGATTGCAAGGACTGCTCGCCGTACTACTACAACCTGCGCATGTTCAACATCACGAACGCCGAGGACCACCTGGCCACGAACGCCAAGCTCAAGCTCAAGGAGGTCGGTCCATGGGTCTACCGCCGTCGCCAGATCCGCGGCGATGTGTCGTTCGACAACGAGCGCGTGACCTACACGCAGTACACGTACCACACGTTCGAGCAGGAGATGAGTTGCGACGGATGCACGGACAAGGACGTCGTGATCGGCTACGACGTCGGCTACTTGAACGTGATCGCGCAGGCGGGGGGCGAGCGCGCGTTCCTGACCCGTCTGGCGCTCGGCTCGTTCGCGGCTACCTGGAACGCGTCAACCCTCGCGGACAGCATCGAGGCAAACGAGGCGCAAATGATGAAGTGGGTAAACGGCTTGAACTCGTACGACCCGGTGGCGCTCAAGACTGTCGGCCCGAAGGTCTTGACTTTTTTGACGGCCGGCCCAGCTGCCATCAAGGACCTGGTGCTCGACGGCTTCTCGTACAACGGTATCTTTGTGCCGCGCACGATCAACCAGTGGGCTCTCGGCTACTCGAGCATGCTCGCCGGTATCGGTCTGGCGTCCAACTACAACAAGGTTTGCGTGGGCCAGAAGATGAACGACAAGTGCACTGCCTGTGTGGGCAACGAAGGCACGGCGGAGTGCCTGGCTATCTACAACGAGTGCAAGAAGTGCAAGTCGGGGGCCAGAGTCATGGCGATCAACCCAGTGTCGTGCGCCAAGATCACGGCGGTGTACGCGGAGAAGTACGGCGCGGCGGAGGCTGGTTCATGGACGAACTCGAGTGCCTGCGGTCTGTGCGGGGCGCTCCCTCTGTGTGCGGCTCCTCTGCCAGGCATCATTGAAAAGTCTGGTCTGGACTACTCGAAGTCGGCTCCTCCATCGGCAGCCCTGAACAAGTACATTGCGCGCACCGGTTGCGACGACAAGAACTTCATCAACGAGTACGAGCAGTATGACGGCTACAGGAGCACTGCGCTGTGGGCCAAGCTCGACACGAAGCGCAACCCAACGCTGTCGGAAATCATGGCGTTCCAGACGTACGCGAACTGCATCAGTCCCTTGAGCAACGTGTCGTGCTCGGTGGTGCGCGGCAACGACGCGACGAGTCTGAAGCCGGGCGGTGTGAGCATGAGCGGCTTTGAGAAGAATCTTGACGTCCGCACGAACAACATCTACTTGCTGCAGGCGAACCAGAACGTGACGCTGTTCAACCAGGACTTGGAAGTGAAGTTTGAAGGCATCACGCTGCACCGTTTCGCTGCGGCGAAGGACTTGCTGGTGTCATCGTCGATCAACGAGAACTTTGGCACGGGTTACCCGGTGGATGGCGTCCAGCCGCTGGCGTTCTCGACCAATTTCTTGGCGTACGTGTCGTACCCTTTGTTCCTGTGGGGCGACAAGTCGCTGCTTGAAAGCTACGAGCTGACCATGTCGGACAACGTGATCGCGTCGCACGACACGATGTACGAGAACGGCGTGCTCAAGACCGAGTACGAAGAGAAGTACGCGACGTACATTGACGTGGAGGCCGGCACGGGCAAGACCATGCGCGCACGCAAGCGTCTTCAGGCTTCGTACGCGCTGTCGTACTCGGTGGCGGACCCGACGGTCGTGATGAGCGACGTGCTGTACCCAAAGCTCCCAGCCGAGGTGATCGTGCCAGCGTACTGGGGCGAGGAGTCCGCGCAGGCTGCGCCGAAGCGCGTGGACTACTACAAGTCCGTGAAGAGGCTCTTGGGCTCGCTCATCCCGGTGCTCATTGTCGGCATCGTACTGGGTCTGGCGCTGTTCGCCGGCGGCATCTGGTACCGTCGCAAGGCGGTGGCGTCGACCAAGTCGGCTGCTGGTGACGTGTAAGTACTATCGCACCGTCGAGTGAAACAAATTCCGCTGTAACTGCTAGGGACAGGAATATTTTTTAGTGTGGGAGGTGTCTGAGCGTCTCGACATGAAGAGAAGCGACTTGCCTCAGCCAGCTAATGATGAATGAATCTATGTGTAAGTGTATTTCCATTGACCTGAATGAGCTCCAAAGTGTCCCAATGTACACATCAAAGTGTCGTCATACTTGCACTTGTGATAGATGATAATTGTATCAAGGTTCAAAACTTACAAAGCGCGACACGAACCAGGGGGATAGTGCGCTTGTCAAAAACCGACAAGGACAGCATCCAGGGTGCCTTTCTGAGGCGAGGAGCTGCTAAACCAGGCTGTCCACACCATCACGAGGTCGGACGAAACTGTAAATCAAGTCAGTCCGATCCAACTGGCCTGCCGGAGGTGCTCAACGCCATTTCCACTGAGATGAGCTTGTTCAGCTCACTCACTCAGCGAGCCCTTTGTTGTTGTGTGGACCCTAGAGAGAGCACAAAATGATGATGCCAAGAGCAGTCTCCGATGTAAAAGACCACCACTTTCTCTTCATTATTGGACGATGAACACTGAACCCATACCAGTCACTGTACAAGCACGAATACACACGGCGGGGCATGGGATTACGACAAAGCCAGTGGATTTCGGCAATGAGCCGATTCGCACGTAACACACAAACTGGACTCTCTGAGCAAGATCTGAGTCCGCTGTGTACCGCATTTGGCAGTCGAGCCAAACGGGCTTCCCTCGACTGCCTCACAAGGAGGAAGCTCACTCAAGCAACCTGCATGCAAGATGCCAAGAAGCATTCGCGGACAGATGACCGTAGGATCGTTGGCTGGATGGCAGTCGCTGTTGTCCATCAAGCGTTCGAGTGTACTCGCTGAGCTTTAGGATTCTCAGCACATGCTCGCTCAATGGCGACCGCGCCCACATCGCTCACATGCAATGCAAGCAATGTGAGGCTGTTGGGAATCGAGGGTGTTGTTAGATTGGTTATGATTATTACAAGACGGAGGAAAACGAGGGTCAGCCAAGAAGCGTCTTTTCCGCTCATCTGTTTCTTTTAATCCCACGTCACGCTTCACATCCCACTCTCGATGCCCGCAATCAAAGCTGCTGAGCCATTTGCTATTGCTTTCGACTGGACAGCAGCACCCATGAAACGAGGAGCTTCCCATGAGTCTTTTATGTCAACAAGCCACCGGTGCCCGCGTTCGATACCAAAGCGGCCAAGATCAACCAGCGAGAAGAGAGTCAGTGTCGTGCTTCTCCACGATCCCACTATGGCTCCGCCAAAAGCAAAGCGTCATTGATCATTGCGTGTCGGCAATTCAATTGTCCACGCAACATGAGGTGAATGCGGTCTCTTTCTTCCCCTTCCTTCCGCTCCTCTTCTTCGCGGTGTCGCGCGCACTTGGCGTTCCTTCAGCGCTGCTGACGGCTCAGTCCGCTAGTCAATCGGTCAGCCATTCCGTTCTGTCCGTCCTCGCTCTGTCGTCGTCCTCGTATTAGCGCCGCGCGAGTTTTGAAAGCAGAACACCTCTGGCAGCCAAGCAGAAGACTGGCCTACCAGTGCAGTCGCTTCGAACGAAAGAACCCCCCTCCCTGCGCGCGTTCCCAAGATGACGGCAAAGCGCGACCACGAGTCGCCGCGCTTCTCCATGACCCTGCACAACCCGTACGACCAGTACGAAAAAAAGTAAGTGTCGCTCTCTCTCATTTGGTACCATGCCTCTATTGGTATTGGTATCAAGCAAGCAGCCTCACTAGACGTTCATGCACCGCCTCTGACATCTTCAAACCTACCATGACAACCGCAGCTCGGTGACGGCGCTCGCCAAGCTCGAAGAAGGCGGCTCGAGACGCCGCTGCTCGCAGAAGACCATCGGCACGACACTCGTGGTGTTCGGCGTGGTGCTCGTGCTCATCTCGGTGCTCATTAGCACGGTGTTGCCGCCGGTGATCGACGACACCGTGCGCTCCGGCGTCGTCACATGCTCGACCACGACGGGCAACAAGGTCGAGTTTACGGACGTGTACGGCGACTGCGACGACTGCTCGCCCTACTACTCGAACCTCTACATGTTCAACGTCACGAACGCCGAGGCCCACCTGGCGCTCTCGACCAAGCTCCAGGTGCGCGAGGTGGGGCCCTATGTGTACCGGAGACGGCAGCTGCGTCTGAACGTCTCGGTGGCCAACAACCGCGTGAGCTACAAGCAGTACACGTACCACACGTTCGAACCGAGTCTGAGTTGTTCCGGGTGCTCAGACCAGGACCTGGTCATCGCCTACGACGTCGGGTACCTCAACGTGATCGCCCAGGCGGGCGGCGAGCGCGCGTTCCTCATCGCGCTGGCGCTGGGTACGTTCGCCAAGGGTGCCAACATCTCGACGGCCGCGTCGCAGATCGCCACGAGCGCCCCGCAGATGATGCGCTGGGTCAACGGGCTCAACTCGCTCGACCCGGAGGCTATGAAGACCGTAACGGCGAACGGACTTGTGATCAAGTTCCTGCTCGGCGGCCCCACGGCATTAACAAACCTGACGATGGACGGCTTTGCGTATAACGGCGTGTTCGCCAAGCGCTCGATCGCGCAGTGGGCTCTCGGGTACCCGAGTTTGCTCGCCGGTCTAGGGCTCGGCGCCAACTACGTGGGCGTGTGCCAGGCCGGTGGCATGGAGAAGCAGTGCGCGAGCTGCACGGGCACCGAGTGCCTCGCAATCTACGCCGAGTGCAAGAAGTGCGCGACCGGTAAGAACGTCGTGGCCGTGAACCCGCTCACGTGCAGCATCATCGAGAAGATCTACGCGTCCAAGTACGGTGAGGCCGAGGCCAAGACCTTTGCCGCGGGCACCTGCGGCTCATTGTGTACCTCCTCGGGACTCTGCGCTGCGCCGTTGCCTGGGGCGATTGAGAGCTCAGGGCTCGACTACTCGCAGTCTGCACCGGCAGCTGAGAGTCTGGGTATGTTTGTCCAGCGCACGGGCTGCGACGACACGAGCGTTATCGGCGAGTACGAGATGTACGACGGTGCCAGTTCGTCTGCCATCTGGGCAACGCTCGACAAGCGACGCAACCCGACGCTCGCCGAGATCGCGGCGTTCAGTGTCTACGGCAACTGCGCGAACCCGACGTCGAACCTGACATGCAGTAAGGTTCAAGGTGCGGACGGTGTCGGCATCGCCCCCGGTGGCGTCGGCATGAGCGGCTTTGAAAAGGACATCTCCAAGTCCGCGATCAACTTGTACCTGGACCAGACCAAGTTCAACATCTCGATCTTGAACGCCGACACGGAGCTCAAGTACGACACCATCCCACTGCACCGGTTCACGGTCCCGACCGATCTGCTCACGTACAGCGCCGAGAAGGCGGCGGTGGGCACCGGGTACCCGATCGACGGCGTGCAGCCGCTCGCGTTCACCTCGGGCTTTCTCGCGTACCTGTCGTTCCCCATGTTCCTGTACGGCGACACTTCCTTGATCGATGACGTTACAATCACGATGAACGACGGCGTGGTCGCCACCGCGTCAAACCTCTATGCCAGTGAGAAGGTGGTGAAGGACTCCTACGTGGACAAGTATATGACGTTCGTGGACATCGAGGCCGGCACGGGCAAGACCATGCGCGCACGCAAGCGGCTGCAGGCGTCGTACGCGGTCTCGCGGTCGAGCCTCAACGCGACGTTGCCCATGACCGACGTTCTGTGGCCCGTGATGAAGCCCGAAGTGATCGTGCCGGTGTACTGGGGCGAGGAGAGCGCGACGATCTCCGCCAAGCAAGTGGACAGCTACAAGGTGATCACCAAGCTGCTCAAGGCCGTGATCCCGATCCTCATCATCGGTCCGACCGTGGGGCTGGCCGTAGCCGCCTTGGGCGTGGTCAAGCGCCGTCGCGCCAAGCAGACAGCACGTGCGCACGCGAGCAGCATCATCTGAGTGAGCATCAAGTAACGTTATGTAAGCGCATGCCAAAGCTTAGAGAGTAAGCCAAGGCGAGGAAAGTAAAGTGATATTACCCGATATCTGTAAATATGAACTGACGTGGCTATTAATGTGTAGTGAAACCAACCACTCACTGCTCGCTCTCACGCGGGAACCAATTTCGTAAATGCGTGGGCTATTCCTGCAAAGCTCAAAAACGCAGCAGACCTAAGTTTTGCTGCTGTCAAAGATGGCAGGAGGATCGAAGTGCTGAAGAGCGAATGAGCGAGCGAGCGATTGCTCGAGAAAGCCAAGTGCCACCAATCTAGGATCTTCAATTTGAGGGCCCGTGGTAATGAACTCTGCGGCTTCTTCGAGTGATGGCGAGGAGGGCCAGAGTCTCTCGATCACCATCGAGCCCCCGTTCGCGCCAGACAACAGCAGTAGCAGCAGAAGCAGCGACAGCAAATTGAACACCTCAGGCTTCATGAACCCAGACGATGCATCGGCGGCTCGTCATCAAGTCTTGGAGGCTAACAGCAATGTTAGCGTTCGCGAAATAAAGGCTTCTGTGATATTGACGGCGAAGCGAAGGAAGCAAACCCAGCAAGGCAGCATGGCGATTTCCACTTCAACGTCCTCAGGCGCTGGTACGGACGGTAGCGCCAGTAACAGTTCGTCGTCGTCATCGTCATCTTTCCCGACTCCGTTCAAGTGCTGCGGCGATTTCTGCGGCGTCGTGCTCCATGAGCAGCCTCAAGGGCACGGAAAGGCTAGGTTTGGACTGAAAGAGACCACCAACACTGGTGGTGGATACGCCAACAAGTATCGATTTGGCTCAGCTGCTGCTGCTAGTAAGGCGCTTCCAGCGTCGACGGCGGTCCAGATGCTCTTCTCGCAGGATGAACTGGCGACCCTGGGCGACGAAAACCTGAGTCACTTGCTCAGTTCGATCCACGTTGGGTCCCGGGACTCCAGCAAGGTATCAAATGTATCAGCTGCTGGTAATACTACTGTTGCTAGCGTCGATGAAGAGCTCCATGTGGTCATGTACAAGTCGATCGCGCTCGCAAAGGCGAACCGAGAGCACCTGACTGCATCTCTGCAGGTTCAGCGCAGACTCTTTGACAAGGAATGCCTCGGCAGTGACGGTGGCACTACCAAGAAGAAGTCTGCTCAGGGGGCACGAGGATCGACTCGGCGCTCAAGCCTGTTTGACAACACGGCGTCACAGGAATTCCGAGAGGGCTCTCGACTTCGCGTGTTTGGCGAGATGGGTGAGGGTGTGGCCAACTACTACCGCCAGGTGCGCGTCTGTAGTGACTGCTACGCGGTCTACACACTGCTGGACATGGCGCGCAAGCTCACGAGCTCCTCGCTGGCCAAGAACTCGGAAGGCGCGCTGGAGAAACACAAGTGTAAGCAGCAGAGACTTGTGGAGAAAACGCAGCAAAAGCTCCGTGGTGAGTGGGAAAAGCACGTTGCAAGAGAATTGGAGGACAAGGAGAAACTCTATCTGTGCAAGATCACACAAAAGAAGGAGAAAAGCAGCAGCAGCAGCAATGAAAGCCCTGGACTCAGGAAGACCAACAGCTTTGCCGAAGAGCAAGAAGAGGTACCTCTCGATGACCTGAACCTCGCAGAGTTCGAGGGAAAACCAGGTTTCCTTGCTGTGGCTGCGAGTTCAAGCGGTCGAAGACTCAACGGCGGTGCTAGCGACGTTGGAGACACGCTGCCAGTTCTGCTGTCGCCGAAAGGACTGCCGTTCGGTCGAAAAGAGCTCTTGGGCGACTCGGGAGCTTCGCAAACTTCATTATTGAGCGCAAGCGGTTTGGGATATGGATCTAGACATAGCACGAGTATGCCGGTGCTACTATCCGCTTCGTCTCTAAGTAGTAGTGGCACCATTGACAAAGTTACGAAGCCCAGTTTGTTCAGGAGCACAGTGCCGGGTGTGTCATCGTCCAGTGACTTGACCAAGCAGATGCTGAGGGGTAGTGATACCTTTAAGAGCCTCGACAAGTACCTACGAGGCGAAAGCAAGCAAATCGAGGAGTCAACACTGGTGGAAGGTCAGCTTTTCAAGTCTACTGGTGGTACTGGCACCAGCCTTGGTGCTAGTACCACCAGTAGCAGCAATACCTCGAGGAAAGCGAGACCCAAGACCCCGACTACTGTCTCGACGGTGCTGCTCGTGGACTCGGATCCCAGATCCCTCGAGCTGCTGCACCGCGCGCTGAGCTCCATCACTGTGCTCTCGCTCGACATCGAGAGCATTGCGGACGCGCACGAAGCGTTGCGGACGGCCAAGGCATTTCCATATGACATTATTCTCTGCGAGCGCGATCTCACTGCCAATGCGGCCATCAGTCCCAAGAACGGAGTGCTCAGCGGACTCGAGTTTACGAAACTGCTGCGGCAGTTCGAGCTGCAAAAGTCCATTACTTCTTCTAAGAAAGCCAAGGGCTCATCGCTTGCCTCAAAGCGCACGACGGTGATCTGCATCACGTCCAAGACAACCCGTGAGGATCTGCAGCTCTATCGAGACGCGGGCATGGACGGCTGCGTGGGCAAACCGATCCACCAGGATTCACTGCAGCACACTGTCCAAGCCGCTCTCGCCAAGGTTGCATCTTCGTCCTCCTCTGGGATCGCAGGAAACCTAAGTACTACTTCTAATCCAAACGGCAATGCAGCGATTGCAAGCGCTACGGAGGCGCTCGCGCAGGCGAAACTCGAGCAGCAGGAGCGCAAACGCCGCCATAGAAGACGCATCGAGGCGTCGAGTGCGCTGCCGTTCCCAGGGATCGCCGACATGGACACGCGAGACGACTACGTGGCCGGCACGTTCCAGATGGACGCCGAGACCGCGATCCCCTACTGCGTGCTGGGCAACTCGATGCTGCAGCCTCAGCATGTGCCCAACACGTTCTTCAACCTGGTGGTGATCCACGACATCTTTGACACCTGGGAGCGGCTGCAGATTCTTCTGAACCCGATCATCGCGAGGTATCACGGTGCGATCCAGGTGCTGGTGTGGAACTACCCAGGCCAGGCATACACGACCTGGCGACCGGGGACGCTGCTCAACAACGTCTACCATGTGCAGTGCTTCCACGCACTGCTGCAACATGTGGGGTCAAGGGGACTCGGGCTCTGGCGTGATTCGCCTTACTACTTGATGGGCATCGGCAATGGCGGCAACATCGCGACTGCGTTCTGCTCCCACTCGCCACCTCTGGACCCGAATACCCGCGCGCTGCTGCTCGTGAACTCGTTTGCGTACATTGACGCACAGCTCGCGCAATTCTTCCACGACTGCCTCAAGGTGTTCAGCTGCACGCCCGAGTCCCGGCCAGACCTGCCCGTGTACTTCCACACGCGGTTCTTGTTCTCGTCAGCGTACCTGGCGCGGGTTTCGACGCCACTGGCGCTCAATCTGTACACTGCGGTGATGAATCCGATCACGCTCGATGGTCGCAAAGCGCTCTGTCAGGGGGCACTGGCGCATGTGGATCTGAGGACTACCGGGGAGTTGGCGGCGAGGCTCCGGGTACCATTTTTGAACGTGTGTTCGTCGCAGAATGCACTGGTGAACGCTGGTACTCAGACCCAGAAGATCTTTGACGTGTGTGGACTCGAGGCCGCGAGCTCGATTGGGAAAGTGCTTCGACAGCGAGTCAATGGTGGCGGTAGGAAAAACAAGAGCAGCTGCATCATCTGGCTGCTCAGTGGACATGAGATCTTCCAGGAATGCAAGCAGGACATGCTGCTGCTCGTGGAGCAACTGGTGACCGGCTACCACGAAGTGAACGACGTACCGCCAGGCAAGACCAGCAATGTTAGCGGTCCCGGTCCGAATGTAAATGGCTTGCTACCAAACAAGCGAGCCCTCGATACTCAGATCAACTCCCGAGAAAAACCGAGTGCTCCTCATCATCATCATCGAGAGGAAGACGAGGCTCGTGTTCAGCGGGCAAAAGCGAGTGCCAGTAGCAACAGCAATATCAATAGCAGTAGCTCGTTTGAGGACTCGTTCATCAACAACGTGCTCTCGACGGTTAAGCAAGTGGTGGTCATGGCACCACAAGCATCCCTGCGGCCAAGTTCTCGCGGAGCAGCTGATACCAATATCAGCAACAACAGCAACAACAGCGACAACCAGCTCCAGTCGCCCGAGAAGGCAAAGTGGACCCAGTTCCAGCACGAGAACGCGCAGAAAACCCTGTCCAAAGGCTCAGTTAAAGCTGCGTCGAGGAGTCTCAAGACAACTTCGGCCAGTAAGAAAGAGGCGAGTCCGCCCAAGCTCATTGCGATGACGTCCTGGGACCCGACAACTCCGGCGTTCGAGCGCCTGAGCTCCAACATCATCTACAAGATAGGCGAGGGCTCCAAGATCTATCCAGACAGCAGCAGCAGCAGTAGCAGTGCCAAAGCGGCGGCAAGCAAAGCGCTGATGCCCGAACTCAAGGAGTACATGGAGTGGCGCGTGAAACGCAACTTGAAGCGGCTGCAGCATATGGAGAAGCAGGCGCGCGTCATCCAGCGCGCGTTTCGAGCGTTCTATGCGCGCACGCTGATCATCCGCATCAAGCGCGAGCGCTGCGCGGTCGCTCTCCAGCGACTCTGGCGCGCCAAGCTCGCGCGGAAGAAGTACAAAGGAATGAAGAAAGAGGACTGGGCCGTGCGGCTCTTGCAGCGCAACTGGCGCGGCAAAATGGGTCGCGACTCGTATCGAGATCGCGTACGCAAGTACCTGGCGGCAATCGACATTCAGCGGGTCGTACGCGGGTACCTCGCGGTTATGTTTGTGACGCGTATCCGTCACAAGATGCACACTTCGGCCGTCGAGATCCAGCATGTTGTGCGACAGTACCTGGCCAAGAAGCACATGTTTCTCCAGCGACTGCGCCGCAACAGCGCAATGTGCATCCAGCGCGTGTTCCGGGGTCATTTGGGCCGCAAGCGCTTTGCACACGAGAAGGACAAGTTCCTGTACTCGAAGGTCCAGTCACAGGGTATCGCATTCGGCAAGCAGATGCTGCTCGAGTACAAGCTCTACGGCACGAAGCTGCAGAGCGAGGTGGCGCTGCTCACAAAGGCGAAAGAGGACGTGGAGAGACAGGCTGAGGCGCTCGTGAACGAAATCTGCGAGTTTGACGAAGGCATTCGATTGTTAGAAATGGAGATGCACACTTTGAGCCAGGTGGAGACCGAGAGCATGGCGAAGAACATGGACGAGCAGGGCAAGTGGCAGCTGCGCGAGCAGAAGATGCGCCTCGACCGCGAGTTCACGCAGATGCTCGCACAGATCGCGCTCCGCAAGGAGAAACTGAGCGTGCTCGAGGAGAAGTTGCAGCAACTCGACAAAGAGCGGCTCTCGAAAGAGGAAGAACTCAAGAGCCTCGAGCGCAAGCTCGTGATCCTGCTGGAGGAACAGCAGCAGGAGCTCGCCAAAATCAAGAGTAAACAGCAGACGCGCAATCAGCTCATGCTCGATCTGATACCTCCAAACAGTAGTAGTAATGGTGCTGGTGGTGCCGGGACGCCAGGGTTCCACATGGGCAGTCCGCTTGTGAGTGGGAGTCCCTGGAGTGGACAAAGTTCTGGTGGAGGAGGACCTAGGTCGGCTATGAATGGCTCGGCGCATACTCCATCGGCAGTGGTGAACGCGGCGTCGACATTCACGCAGCAGCAGCGCGAAGAAGCCAACTCGCTCATGGAGTCGACCGAGACGATGATGAAGTTTGGCTTCATGTCTATGTCGATGACCTACTTTAGCAGTATGAACATGGTGCGCGCGATGCGCAAGATCGGCGCGCACCACATAACGCTCGACAGCGCCGCCGTGGTCTCGAACAAGAAGTGGCCCGAGTATGCAGCAAGTGGCGATAACCCAGGCTCACCGATTGTACTTGGCTCGGCAGCGAGTCCGTTCGGGTTTAGTGACGGATCTGGAGGAGGTTTTCAGCCAGCGATACCTCTGGGAAGCTTTCCAGGCCAACAGCCACTGCAGGTCGCAGGCTGGAGCGTCGCGGACGTCGGTCGCTGGCTCGATACCCTGGCTCTCGGTCAGTACAAGCGCGCGTTCTCGGACGCTGCGGTCGACGGTGCACTGCTGCTGCACCTGAACGACGATGACCTCAAGAACACGCTCGGCATGGAGCACCGGCTGCACCGCAAGAAGATCCTGACGTCCGTCGAGCAGCTACGCGAGACCGAGCGTGTCAAGATGAAGAAACTCTATGGAGCAAGTGGAAATCCGAACAATTTGCCAGTTGGTGGTGGCGGCAGTAGCAATGGCAACCTCACTGCGTCTCCGCAGCAAATGCAGTCATCCCCAATGACCCAGATTCAAACCCAGGTTCCTCCATCATCGCCTACGAGAGGGTCTCCACCAATACCTGATACCTCCAGTAGCAGTGCTGAAGGTGATACCACCTCCAGTGTGAGCTTCGTCGCAGACGCGAACCTCAAGGTCATCGTGGGGTTCCCCGAGTTCTGCACGCTCGTGCGGCACGGGAAGCTCAAGCAGCTCAAGGAGGCGCTCGCGAATGTTCCCGACCGGCACTTTGACCCACTCACGGTCATGCAGGCGTTCAACCCCGGGGTGGGCACGATCTACGACGACCTGCTGGAGAAGAGCGTCTTCCACATCAACAAAAGCGACGAGAACGGAAACTCGCCGCTGCTGCTCGCGGCGCAGAACAACAACCTCAAGGTCGCGCAGCTGCTGCTCGCGAAAGGTGCAAACCCGAACCACCAGAATGTGAGTATTTCATGGGAAATGTGTGTTGGTGTTTTTTTGTGGCGATTGTGTGCAGTTTATGCCGCAAATGGTGTATATTTGCTAACAATTGAGCTGGAATCTGGTTGCTCTTGTTTAGAAAAATGGCAACACTGCAGGCCACTACGCGATGGCGTACAGCTTCTTCGACCTTGGCGCGTGGCTTCTGGACCCGGAGAAAGGTGGCGGCCGCGACGACCTGCTCAACGACAACGGGCTCACTGCCTACGACGGGCTTCAATAGTTTGATTGACTTCCGCGCTCACTCTCAGCTGGTGTGGCGTATTTTTGGCATTTATCTAAGATTTGACTCGGATGTGTCTTAAAACCGGCTCGGCTCAACTCGGCTCGAGGTGATTTTGATACTTGATGTCAATTTGCGAATGACTTGCATGATGACAGTCAGAGATGAACAGGAGGCGAAGCGCTGGCGCTGGCAAGGCGAGCCCGCGAGCAACGGACTAATGCGCGTGCTCGCCGCCATGCATGAGAGCGATCCGCACGGCCACGTTGCTGCTGGCGCTGCGTCCTCTGCGAACAGAGAACACACAGGCTTGACGAGCGAGCCACAGTGCCAGCAAGATCCAAACGGTGATTGAGTGACCATGAATGCACCCTGTGATACTTTTGATACTGAACGACTCAGTCCCTTATAAACTAGCACACGATATCTGTTCATCTGTGTTTGCCTGCCTTCCAACAGGCTTATGGGGAAGCTCGCCGTTACCGCAAGTGATCGTGGTCGTCGTGCTCTGTATGGAGATCGCGCTGGTGCTGGGCATCGGGTTCCTGCTATTGCTGAGTGGCTCTGTGGCCGGGGCAGTAGCGCGCTCGCTCTTGCAGTACGGTGCAGGGTTTGGTACCATAGCTGGTCATGCAGCTGCGACGACAGTCAGCGCAGTGGTGTTCCTGTGGGGTGTACTGGGCTTCATGGAATGGTTCTTCCAAGTCGAACGAGCTGCTCTCCTCCAAGAACTAGGGCTGCGCAAGCTCTCTAGTATCAGCTTCCGGTTCATTGCGGCGTTCGTCATGATCGAGGGACTGGTAGTGTTCAGTATCGCCTGGCTCGAGCGGTCTTCTCCTTCGTCTTCTTCTATGAACAACCAGTCAAATTCCAGTCGAAGCCCGCTCTTCTCTTGGGAGAACATATTGGTATCAACAATTTCCAGCAATTCTGACATTTTTCCGGTCAAGGTGCTACTTGAAACCTTGGTGCTGGCACCACTGAAAGAAGAGCTCTTTTTCCGAGGTCTCATGTTCCTCGTTGTCTGGAATCGACTGCAGACGTTGTTATCGCCTTCATCTTCATCTTCAATCACAACTAGTGCGCTGGTCACGAATGCGCTCTTCGCGGCGGTGCACCTCGCGAATGTGCGGAAACTGGGCTCCGAGTACTCTGCCAGCTACGTTCTGTATCAAGTGGGCTTTGCGTGGCTCGTGGGAAGTTTCCTGTCGCTGAGATTCGCTGTCTCCCAGTCGCTACTCGAGTGTTTCCTGCTGCACTTTGTCAACAACATCTTGGCGATGGCGGTCTCCAAGCAAGTCGAGGTCGAGTTCACGGACTCCGTCACATTGGCATCAGGTAAGAAGAGACCTCTTTCCAACGCATGCTGATATTTAAGCACAGATTGCGAGAATGTCGGTGCGACTGACTAACACTTGGCTTACTGGTTACGAATGGCAGTGCTGAGCTCCGTGTTGTTGCAGCTTGGAGGCATTCAGTTTTCGCGTCACCAGCTTTCTCGATACCCACGAACACGGAGCGACCACGCCAAAGCGACGTGATACTCGACAATCAAGGTAACAGATAGTCAACCTGCACTACTAAAAGGTAACAAGAACACCCCCATTTTTTCGTTCGTGAGCTCTTATTTATGACACAGCGGGGATCTGAACGATCAAGTTGAGAAAGCCTCACGTCGGAGAAATGATGCGGTGGTTGTGGTTGCGATGGAGTGTCAAATCGTAGATTGGTGGATACTTAAAGTATATTAAGGATACCTTCTCTCTTTCCCATTCTCTCGCTATCCACTACTCTCTGCGTCATGATCTTGATGCGAAACCTCCATTAGTTTAGACTCTTGCTTGGTACTCTATCGCGTGTGTACCTTGCTTTGTCGATTAGACATGTCCAAATCACGTTCGTTCGGAGCCGTCAAACGACAAATCACATTCACCTCGGAGCCGTCCGGCGTTTGTGAGGTCTGCAACACCATAGGAAACCGAGTTCAGAGCTCAAACCCAAAACGCCTCGGGCTACTAATACATCGAATTACATTTCAACTGAGATGCGCCTCGAGTGCCAAGAGAGCGAGCACAAATAGACTGCTTTGAGGGTCCGTGAGCGACGGGAGGTTGATGTGCTCATTCGTACAGGAGGTACTACCACTTTTGCGTTCTTTCTCTCTCTCTCTCTCTCTCTCTCTCTCTCTATTTCTGCAAAGCCAATCAATTGATGCCGTCGAGCCACCAGACATCCCCTGCACGTCATGCTGTCGTTGCGGCGGGCGGCACCGCTCGTCAATGAGTGATGACTCAGCTGCGTGCTTCTCGGCGCGTTTGCAGCCCTCCTGCACTTTCTCGCGTGTCTCTTCTACGCCAAGAACGCCGAGCTCCATCTCTACATCAAGGGCGAGCGCGCGGCGTCCTCGGTACTGAGTTTCACCGACGAAGACTTGCCGAGCTTCTTTGACGCTGTGATCGATGTCAGCGTGCTGCTGGTGGCTGCCCATGGACTCGCGACCTGCCTCATCGTCTGGAACGCCTCAGAGCTGAGCTACTTTCGCCGATTGAAACAGGGCAACTTGATGCGCGTCGCGGTTGGCGGCGCAGGCCCAGGACCTCAATTCCCTCGGTGATCGTCCCTCACCATCACCACCACTATCATGCGCCGATGGATAACTGCGCGTGACAGGCTCGTGCACTGGGACCACACCCTCGAAAAGCGTTGCGGACTCGATTCCCATGAGCTCCTGGTCGTCGTTGAGATCGCACTGCAGACGTTCCAGGCGTACAAGCTGGGCCAGCTGGTCACCGCCCCGTGGATCAATCGCCTGATGGCGCTCGTGATCGTGGTCAACTGCTGGTTCATGCTGATCACAGGCGGCCTGGTGTTCCGGAAAAAGACATCGACATTCGTCAAAGTGGTGCGTCTGGCGCTCGACGCCGTGCTCGAGATTGTCTACGACATGGTCATCCCGCTCGCGATCTTCACTCCCTATTTGTGCGGCGCATACCACATCATGTACGACATGCTGTTCCTCAATTCCTACATGGACACGTGGTACATCAACGCGATCGCCGAGAACCGGCAGCTCTACGTCACGTCCTCGATCGACTTTGCCTTCAAGGTGGCCCCGGGCGTGAGTCTGCTCGTGCGGCTGTATGCACTCCAAGCCCAGTGCGCAGAGCACGAGAAGCGCGCCAAGACTACAAGTGTTGAAGTGATCGTGCCACTGCAAGTACAGAGAGAGCAAGAGGCGCTGCGGAAGAAGCGCGTGGTCAGCGGGACGGTACTGTTCATCTACGACCTCGGCGTGCTTGCGCTGCGTTTCACAGCGACCGCCATTGGGCTCGCCGATCGGGACCCGAGCTGTCTGCTGGAGATGACGCCGCTCGCGTCCGCGCAGTACTCATGTGCGGTGCTCGAAGTGAGCTGCTTGCAGAAGAAGATCTCCGACTCGAAAGCCGAGCTCGAGGAAGCGCTCAGCGGGATCGACGCGTCCGTGCTGCAAACGCTGATCTTCTCCAATTGCGAGGCGTTGGCGATGCCTTCACGCCTCCAGGCATTCCTCAATCTCCTTCTGGTTAAGATGCACAACTGTGGTGTATCTGCGAAAGAGAACACACGCTTGGGAGCTGGAACTCCCACAAGATACCAACATGTATTGATGTGCTGGGTGTCTTGCTATTCTTAAACTGACATGCACAGGCTCTAGCGCCAACCACGCCACGATGTTCTCCCTCCTCCACTTAGCCACTGGCGCTGGGAAGCGCCATCCAGGGGCCAACTGGCAGATAGGAGAGCTGCCTGCGTCTTGTCCCAGGTGGTACCGACTGGTACTTCCCTGGTACACAACAACAACTGCTCAATCGCAGAGTGGGAGTCTGACGCCGCGCTGACTGCGCAGAGCCATCCGAGCCTCCAGTCACTCTACGTTACGATGACCAACGTGAGCGCGACCCCCAAGGGGCTGTTGTCGCCAGCGTTCCCGCCGACGCTGGTCGATGTCGAGTTCTGTGGCACCAACTTGACCGCTCTCCCCGTCGACCTCTTTGAGAAGTGGAAGCGCGTGCACTATTTCTTCCTGGAGCTCAGTCCGGGGATCACCGAATTCCCAGTTGCGCTGCGCCGCATGAACAAGACCATCTCGTGGCTCTCACTCTCTTCAAATAAGATCATTTTGCTACCCGAGGACCTATTTGCCAAGCGCAAGCACTCGGTGCTGTTGCTGTCTGGGAATCCGATCACCAAACTCCTCGAGTAACTTGGGATCGCATTCAGTATCAACATGCTGGCGATCGCATTCACTGGTATCAGTGAGATCCCTCCGTCCTGGATACAGATATCAGATCAAAGCACCCAAGCGGCGAGCAAGAGTGGATTCGTCATGTTGGCGGGGACGACGACGTTGTGCGACAAGGTATCGGACCTAGCTCAACCCCAGGTTTCAGGTGATACGGGCGTTATTGGTATCAGCACGAGCGGATCGGATGGTATCAGCGGCGCCAGCGCGACGCTGCCGTGGTTCCCGATTGAGTGCTCGGAAAGCGCGATCAACAACAAGCCGTTCTACTATCCGCTGGAGTACGAGAAGCAGCGGCGGCTTCAGAATCGCGAGTAAGATGGTGCTTTGGCATTTTCTTATGTAGCAGATGTTGTTGAAGTGCTAACATTCTAATCTGCCACGACCTAGCTTCTTGTGGAAATGTTCAAGTTGACTATACACCGAAGCAGGATCTCGTGGGCATCTCCGTGAGGCACACAGTGCACCTCACTTCGCGGCATACAAAAGCGTCTAGTACCTACCATAGCTCATTGCGATTCCAGAAATATATCGCGACCACTTTGCGCTCTTGACTGGTGTGCTCAGTGTAACCGTGCGTAGAGCTCAGCTCAGCTCAGCATGGCAAGGTCTCAATTTATATTGCGTGGCGAAGCCATCCGTTATTCCAATATGAGCTACAATAGAGATCATAAAGATCATGAGCATCAATAATGATCATAAAGATCATGAGCTAGTCGTCCAGCATGTCATGCGTGATGAACGTGTTGGTGGCGAGCATGATGATTGCTGTGCAGCAAGCGAAGAAGAAGCACTCGATACGGAGGATTCATTACCATTCATTCATTCATTCATAACCCAAACATACAACAGTCTCCATTATCAGCCAATGCTCTTTTTTTTCTCTCTCTCCTTACGCCTCGATAACTTTGCCCACCACCGGATACTTTTCGATAAACTTGTTCTCCCAGTTCGTGAGCGTGGTCTTCTGCTGTTCCGTGAGCTCTGCGAGTGTCGGGTTGTCCAGGTACTCGTCCAGGAACGACATGCACGCGAGTGCGCGCGACGCGTCGCGGCCGGCAAACTGCTTGTAGCCGCCTTCCGGTCCGTAGTGGTTCCAGCCGTCAAGCGTCACGTCGTAGATGTTGCCGTTCACGGCCACGTACACGGTCTTGCGCTGGTTGTCCACGCCATTGAACGGACGCAGCTGCTCGAGCGTGAGGTCGCGCTTGCGCACCACGCGGCCAACGTTCGGGTACCCGTTGTACACGGAGAACTTGGTGACCCAGTCCTGCAGCGTCTCCTGGTCCATGAAGCCCAGGTCTGAGAGCTCTTCGCTGTCTAAATCGGCCTGCTCAAACGACATCTTGGCGAGCGCGCGCGACGCGTCGCGTCCCGCGAACAGGTGGTACCCCTCGCCCGGACCATAGAAGTCGCGCTTGGCGCTCACGTCGTACACCTCGTCAAGCACGCTGATATAGATCGGCTTGCCGTTCTCGCCATTAAACTCCTTGAGCTCCTCGAGCGTGAAGGTGCGGCGCTTGATGTCGGCCTTCTTCTCCGCCTCGGCCTTGGCTTTCGCCTGGCGCGCCTTCGCCGCTTCGTACGCGCGCGCGTTTGCCGCGTCCGCCGACGCGTTCAGGTACTTCACCACAAGGACCACGACCACCGCTACGCCCACGCCCGCGTACAGCGCGTTGCCCTCGGTTGCGCTCAGTAGCCACTCCAGCATCGTGCAGCTTTGTCTCGGTTTTCTTCTTCTGCGCTTGTTCGCCAACTGAATGACGTGTCAAGGATGAGTGTTTGAGACTTGGATTCGGTATCAAAAGTGTCAGGCCACAAAATAAAATCACTTAACTGGCATGCCAGTTAATGATGCAAATCGTATCATTAACTGGTGAAAAATGCCAGTTATTTGCCAGATAAAAAGAAAAAAGCTATTACTAATGACAGGTTTTCTGCCTACCCTAAACCCATGGTTCACACCCTTCAAACAGCAAATGGCTCGGAAAGGTGTGAATATGCGCGCTTGTCCGAAAAGCGTTCACACCCTTTCCGAGACATTTGCTGTTTGAAGGGTGTGAACCATGGGTTTAGGGTAAGAATTGCTTGTTTTACATTTGACAGAATACTGATCGGCACAGGAACTGACTGAATATCGGTATATTGACCCTTCAATTCAGTTGTCTGTCCACCTATTGTGGACAGACGCTGATGCCCTTAGGTCCCCATGCAAGTATGGACGAAATCTTCTTCTTGTAAATGACCTTGGACACCTCGAACTTCATTCATCAACACACAAAGCAACGCAGATTGATGAACTCACTGCGGGGCAAGTCGCTTCTCTTCATGTCGAGACGCTCAGACACCTCCCACACTAAAAAATATTCCTGTCCCTAGCAGTTACAGCGGAATTTGTTTCACTCGACGGTGCGATAGTACTTACACGTCACCAGCA